>JASAND010028073.1:0-10390 GCA_030248195.1 Trissonchulus latispiculum
GCCATTTTCGGTAGAATTTAACGTCAGTTGCCTAATATTGTACTGACTATTAGTTGAAAAACCACCATTTTAAGACAGGCGTTTGCATTATAACATATTTCTCCTGAGCCTTTGGGTAGCGCTGCGAGAGCCTACATCAGAATGCAACTAGCCAATTACATTCATATTAATTAATGAGACCCAATCACTAGACTACACCAGTTCAATGCACGGAATCTTCCATTCTCCGCAGTTCATTGCCGAATTTGTTAGTATTTTTAACACTTGTCAGAACCAAATCAGGTTCTTAGGCAATATTAGTACATGAAATGTCTCATTTCGTGTTGTCTGTATCACAAAACATCCTTAGAAGACATCACATAGGCAAAAAGACCATAGCAAATGCAACACTGCCTAACACAGAGACAAAATAAAAGTCGGTTTCAGAAGGCCCGACGTCACCCAGGCCTGACCGGGCCCGGACGGCCCTTCTTGTATATAGTGCAATTATGCACTCTTGCTAATACTTTTTCCGGAACATTACAATAAATGTTCCGCAAATAAAATCAACAGGCAAGGTACTTAAATTAAGAACTAAAATTATGAAAATCCTTAAATATAGCAATGGTTTGGTCAGGCAGGATTCAATTTAGCTTCTTGGCTCAGATTACTATAATTTACAACAGGCACACAATAGTTTAATGTTCTCACTCTTTCACTTTGACTCTCTTGTCCCTCACTCTTCAGATAACTGAATTTGCCTTAACGTGCCATTTAATGCAGTTTAAATGTCAAAGCGCACTTACGGGACAACACCAATTTTCTTAGCCACTGAACTCCACCAGTAACAAGTGTATCTGATAGCAAGAAGTGTGCAAACTAATTTGCATATTGGAACAAAATTAAATCCTTTCTGATTTCAGATTTGCAACCATGGGGGGCCTTGTTCGAAAGATTCCACTCCAAGAGCAACAATTTTTAATTACATCTTTTTCCACAAAAAAGTTAAAATGCGGTTCCTGTCAGTTTAATGTTATGCAACAGAATCGACATACACGGCGAACCAAGTAATTACTTAATATCCAAAGTATTTCAACCAAAGCCCCCTCCTGCAAAACCAGCCAGCTAAACGAGCCCTACAGTGAGCATAGGGAGTATTTTAATGATTTTGTCGAAGACAGTTCGAAAAGAGACTCAACCGATTATAAGTATCTCGCCTCTAGGCGAGATAAATAAAAAACGTCCATGGGTGATATTGTGAAAATCAGTTTTCAATATTCGATAAATTTACTATGCAGGCAGCAAGGTGTTCATTGGGTTTCCCACGATTTTATTGGAGTTTAACTTCAACTTAACCACTCACTACTTTTGCAGACGCTCTTGCAAAAAACTATATGTGCGAATTATTTGTTATAAGTTTATATAATTTAATTTCAAAACGTGAATTTAATAAGCGTGAATAAAAAAATAAAGAGTATATAATATTTCTAAAAAAGTTAATGCCCTCAGAGAAGATGCCTGCATGTCTATTCCCAGAACTCAAATTTAATTCCAACTTTATATCGAGCTTTTCGACCTTTCTTTTCTGCATTGATTTTCTGGAACGATTTGCGAAGGAAAAAAGCAGTTTGATTCGTGCAATTAGCTGTTATCAGAGATGGCACCAGCTAAGTTGTAAAGTTGTAGTTATGTTATAGAGTGGGCAAAACTTTACAATTGAAACAAATATTTTATACAATATCATATTTACTTTCTTTTCAATTACACCAACAGTTGTGAAGAAGTATTAAATGAAAATTGCCAGATGACAGGTGAAAATAAGACGACGACAAGATTCTTCAAGCAAACAAGTCATGACTTTTCCTCTGTCACGGCTTAGGTGTGCCGTTAATAATTTATTCAAAACAACGGGCGTGAATAAGGCAAAGGTATTAATCAGAAATCCTGCCAGTCTTGCAGATTTATAAGGATTAATTAACTAATTGTGATGGAAGTTTTTGTATCATAAAACGTTAAGAAGATTTCAGTTGGCTTTAGGTTTACACTCAAAGCAACCTAATTTAATTAAGTCATAGCTAGCTACAGTAGGAGCATAGCACTTTAAACAGATACGATTTCATCAACACACGGTATTTCATTTCCCGCAGGTATGGAAAGCTTAGCTTTTCCGATAATACATTCTCGCCTGTTGCCACTTTTTGGACAAAGAATCTTCTAGAATTTTCCTTTTCTTGCCAGAATCCAACAAGCTCGAAGCCAATTTCCAATTTTCGCTCTCAAATTCATCATTTTCTAGAAGACCAACAAAACCAAATCTTCAAACCGAATCTGGAAACCCAATTCGGCTTACCATTACAACAATTTTTATGAGGTACAATAGAATGGAATTATACAAGTTTCCACAAGTATGGACAGTAATAACACAGTTCCGCATAAATAATGCAGAACCATTACAAACAGTAGCAATTAACTAAATATTTCTCAAATAAATAAATATATAAAATAAATATATCTTAAATATAAACTAAATATATCTCATGTCTCCACCTGTTTCTTGAAATGAAGCAATGATAATTGAATAAGTAAGTATTTTTGCAGAAGTATGAGTAAATTGGAAATTAGTAACATTAAAGAAATACGTAGCTAGGAGTTAGCTATTGTGGACTTGATGGTTATAAATAGACGTCAAATTTAAAAAGAAAATCATTTTTCTCCGGAAATTTTGGTTGGGGTGGGGAGGAGAGGAGTATATAAGCTCTGGAAATTTGGTGGTCGAATGTGATGGGGTAATGTGGTGGGGGCACCCCCCGAATCCCCGCCCCCCAAATTGGGACCTCGAAAAATCCAAAAATGGTCCAAAAATGCAAAATTAACTATATTTTTAACGCTTTTTTCGGGAACTCCAAAAGTTTTGCCAAATTTTAGCAAAATTTACCTTCAGTTTCCAAAAAATTTCTCAAATTTTAGTAAAACTTTTTTCAATTTTTAGTAAAAAATGCCGATTTTTTAAAAAAATTTCTTAAAACTATGTATAAACAGCTGAAAAATTTTTCTAGGGGGGGGGCCGCCGCGCCGACACCCCAAAGGGATCCCCCTGGCGCCGCCACTGGTTGGGGGAGGTACTTCCTCCAAATTTTTGACCAATTTTACCCCCTCCCAGAAATTTTGACATACCCCTCCCCCAACGTTCAGCTACCCCTCGCCGCCCCAACGATTTTTTTGACCCTAACAGTTAGCTAAATTTGGCCAAATGGTATTTACCCCCTCCTCCCACCCCTTGGGACATCTATAGTTTCACCAGTTTTCACCAATTTTCTAAAAATGTTTCCAAAAATAACCATTTTTTGGCCAAATTTAGCTAACTTTTTGGGTCAAAAAATCGCTGGGGGGGGTATCCGAAAGTTGGGGGAAGGTCAGTGGCGGCTGCGCCAGGAGGGGGGCCGGGGCGGGGGTCCCGTGCCCCCCTTTGCGATTTGGGCCCCTCCCTTTGGGGTGTCGGGCCCCCCCTCTTGAAAAATTTTTCAGCTGTTTATATGCATAATTTGAGTGTTTTTAAGAAATGTTTTAAAAAATCGGCAAATTTTTGCTAAAAATTGAAAAATTTTTGCTAAAAATTGAAAAATTTTTGCAAAAAATCGAAACATTTTTGCTAA
This sequence comes from Trissonchulus latispiculum, assembly GCA_030248195.1. NCBI lineage: Eukaryota > Metazoa > Nematoda > Enoplea > Enoplida > Ironidae > Trissonchulus > Trissonchulus latispiculum. The sequence continues at coordinate 3,633 of JASAND010028073.1, forward strand.
AATTTGAGATTTTATGGGAAGGTAAAATTTGCCAAAATGTGGCAAAAATTTTTGGATTTCCCAAAAAAAGGTCGCCGGATTGTTGGGTCGGGCCCCCCCTTTCAAAAACTCCTGGCGCCGCTACTGGGGAGGGTATGTATGTAAAATTCAACTCTTTTTTAGTTAGTCTGAGTCAAAAAACCCGACCTGTAGGTAGCTTTTTTGAGATCTCATGTGCCATTGATAATGCAGCATCAAATGGACAGGTTTCATAAAGTTTAACACAATTTTTGAAAAATGCTAAAAACGATGTAATTTGATAAAACTTATTATTCTAACGTGTAGAGAATGGTTTTTTACGTACAATTGGCTATTAAAAGTCACAATTAGACCACTGCTGGGTCATCCAGCAGCGAAATTGCACTTTTAGGGTTTTATGCCTCTAGCTACCCAAGTATTCAAAATTGTCCAAATCTGACAGCATAGGGTGACGCAGCGTCCTCGATAATATCGTACTACAGTCCCGAATTGTTTCCCAGTTGAGCTGGTAAAAAATTTTTCAAAAAAATTTGGGTGGGTTTCCCCCCCCCCAAAGTGGGTTTCCCCCCCCCCAAAGTGGGTTTTCCCCCGCCACGTTTGGCAATGTGCCAGTCTAACGGTGCATCAGATCGGTCTAATTTTTGCTGTGTGCAAAGAGGAAGACTTGCCATCATTGCAGATATTTGCAAAACTTTTCTAGCCTAACCCAGTCAAAAGTTACATCGGTCCAAACTTTTGCCAAATTTTTGGAAGGTTGAACCAAAAAGTAGGTATCATTTTCAAAATGTCATAAAATGAGCAAGAGTGAACCAAATGACCTGATCTTTGCACACATAGGTTAGAAAGAGTCGCGCTTTCTGCTGGTATGTTTTGGAGCTCCTAGCTCCAACCCGTGACCCAGGAGGCGGGTGGGTTTTTTCCCCCAAAAAAGGGGGTGGGTTTTTTTCACCCCATGGCTATACAGTACATTAAACGTACTCAAAAGCTTCTGTCAATAGTTTTCGTATGCGAAAAGAGGGCATGAAAATTGACAAATTTGTGCTAAAATATGCCTAAATTAGGCCAGGTTATGAATTATAATTGCGTATATTACGTTTTAATTGCTATAAATAACCACCTTCAGCTGTTTATAGCTGATTTATAGTCAAGCGGGAAAAAAACCCACTTTTCAGATTTTTGGCCAGAACTTTTTACTGGTTTGAGATATTGAAATACTGACTATACAGGCTGCTAGGCCTAGTCGTAAGCTTTCTTATGAGCTATAGAACACCTCTCTAGGGTGCGCCGTTAGTGAGAAAAATTGTCCCAAACTGGCGGGAAAAAACCCAATGCGGGAAAAAACCCATATGCGGGAAAAAATCCCACCCCGAAAATTTTTTGGCAAGTTGCCAGGAGCATTTCTAACCGTTCCAAATGAAAGAGCGGGTTGTTTTTAGTACAACTGCATCAAAATATATTAGTTTTTGTTGAAAAATTGAGGTCATAGTGACTTTTGAAAATTTGGTATGTTTAACACATATATATATAAACATAGGCAAATTTTGGAAATTTTTTAAAATTGTTTATTTTCGGCAATTTAAGCATCCTATCGTATAGAAAACGTGTTTTTCTTGTATTTAGAGCTAAACTAGACCCATTTTAAGGCAAAACTAAGCATTTTTGGACAAATTGAAATTTTGGCTTGAAATGGCACCATGTCCGATTTTGACCCCCTGGACCTCCCATAACAGATCGAAGCCAGGTAAAACCTATACCAATTTAATCTATAGGCTCTATTAAACAAATGTATGTATTCGTTTGACCTTTCCTGCTAATGCTTTGAAAAATTTTCAATTTTGAAAAGTGGGTTTTTTCCCGCATGTGGGTTTTTTCCCGCCAACTCTAGGTCACCCCCAGGTCGCACCGGTTGGGTTAGAGCAGTGTGGCATATATCATTATGATGCGCAACAGATGCCCTACACATATATACATATAATCCGCTTTGGTCTAAGTCTTTCCAGTAGTTCAGGGTGGCCAGGCAAAGTTTGCCAAATTTCGGTACTTGGACGGACCAAAATTTTCGAAAATTTCAAAGTCCCAAAAAATTTGCTGGGAAGCAGTGGGAGCAATAATAATAATACACCCTCCAGTGTTATTTTGGATGCTCTTCAAGATAGGCTATTAAAATCCTAGATAGCTCATACCGGTAAGCCCACACTGGGGGTGGGGTTTTTTCCCGCATTGGCGAGTGGGTTTTTTTCCCGCTTGACTATATATACATCCATTTTTCCGAATTTTTTCAAAAATTTTCAGAAATTGCAAAAAATTTTGTCAAAAATTTTGCATTTTTATATACTTGGTTTGGACCCAGTTTTAGGGGGGGAGGGGGGTTTGAGCTCGGTTTGGGGGGGGAGTAGTTGAGGCCGGGTAGGGGGGGGTGGGGGTCTGGCCTCTCCGTGGGGGGGTCTCACAGGGGGTAAACTGTAGCCTGGTTCACCTATGCCCCCTCCCCTCCTAAAATGGGGTCCAAACAAGAGAACAAATGCCAAATTTTTGCAAAAATTTTTGCAATTTTTCAAAACTTTTCTGAAAAAATTGGCTGGAGTTAGTTAGTTAAATTTCCGGCTTCGCTGGAAATTTTTTCGTAAAAATGGCTATTTTTAGCTTAAATCCTGGCATTTTTGAAAACTTTTTGTCTTTCTAAGTGTAAAATAGGCCAAAAAATACAAATTTTTAGCTTATTTTTGCAAAACATCTTCCCCTCCCCCCGAAAAAACCATAAAAATGTCCTGATATATATATGCCCTCTAACTTTCTGGGATCGACCACCAAAATTTCAAAATTTATATATATATACATATATAGAGTGTATATATAGAGTATACAGGGTATTTTTAGGGATTTTTTTCCGGGGGGGGGGCTTCCCGGGGGGGGGCCCGGGCCCGGGGGGGGGAACAAAATTTTGCAAAAATGAGCCAAAACATGGTATTTTTTGGCGTAGTTTGCATGGTGCAACGCAAAAAGTTCTCAAAAATGCCAGGATTTAAGCTAAAAATAGCTATTTTTACGAAAAAATCTCCGGCGAAGCCGGAAAATTTTTGAAAATTGGCCTATTTTTGGCAAAAATTTGGGCCTCCAAAAAATCCCGGGGGGGGGAAGCAAAAATCCCGGGAGGGGGCGATTTTGGGGGGGGAAGGCATTTTCGGGTGGGGAAGGTCAATTTCGGGGGGGCCCCCGCCCCCCCCCCGCCCCTCCCCTGTAAAAAATACCCTGGTATATATAGACCCCCGCCCAGAGTTCAGGGAAACTATATATATATATACGGTTATCTGCACAAAATTTGAGAAAATCTTGGCTTAAAATTGCTTTAAAGCAGTGTAAAAATGCCTTTGCAAACTGGGCTTACTCTAGTTGGGGGGTGTGGGGTGGGCCCCCCCCCCATAAACGACCTTCCCCCCAAAATTCGTGCCCGCCCCAAAATCGCCTCCCCCCAAAACCAAAGGGTGCCCCTTCTGGTACCAAATTTTGCGCTAAATTCGCTCAGAAAGGCCTAATTTTCAAAAATTTTCCGGCTTCTTTTTACTCAATTTTTGCCCTTTTCATTTTTGCGATAAAAATCAATTTCTACAGAATGCATGCCAGAAAAATAGCGGTATATATTTTTTACCATATTTTTCGAAAAATTTTCGCCCCCCCCAAAATTCCTTGCCTCTCAGACTTTTTGGGGCCCCCCAAGAAAAGCCCCCAAGAAAAAATCCCTAGAATAAGCCCAGTGCAAAGTATGTATATAATTGGCTCAAATTTTTAATTATAGAAGCTTTAATTAAAACTTTGGCTTTTTAACTTTTGAATATAAATCATTGATTTGTAACATATGGATACCTCTGTGTAATACGTAGTAGTAAGACACACGTTTCCAAAACGTGAGTAAATTCGAAATTTTTATGTAGTTATATACACAATTTTTTCTGAAAAATAGCAAAGATTTTAGGAGAGGTGTGTAACGTTACACATAAGTCGTCGGCCAAATAAAAACACTGGGGGGGGGGGGGGTTCTGGGCTTTGTCTAGGCGAAAAAAGTGGGGGTGGGGAGAGTGGGGGTGGGGAACCCAAAAGCGGGGGATCTAAAGTGGTCTAAAATCGCTAAAAATGCAGTAAAAATAGGCCGTTTTCTACATATATTGCTGTAACTATGCTTAAAAGTGCTCAAAAATTGAGTTTGAGTACCAAAATAGACGATTTTTGACCAAATATCCTTAAAATTTGGCATTTTCTGGGCACCTTATACTGAGTGGGGAGGGGAGCCCAAAAAAGTGGGGGTGGGGCCGAGTGGGGGGGGGGAAGGGTCGAGTGGAGGGAACCCAAAAAGTGGCCCCGGCCGGGTGACCGGCTGACCGGCTGGCCGGGTGATCGTCACCCCGGTGCATCCCTACTTTTTGGTAATTAATTAATATAAAAAAGTTCGAATTTTGGGCTAAAAATTTTAGTTACTTAGGGGTTTGAAAACTTTTAAAGGGGTCGGCCGAAGATTGATCACCCCCTCCCCCTAACACGCCAATGCCAAAAGGAGTATATATAGCCCATCCAACCCCCAGAATTTGTTTGTATATACTTCAAAAATTTCAAAAAATGGTGAATAAGTAAATCAATAAATCCTTTTTACACCGTTTTAAAGCGATTTTAAGCCAAAAGTTTAGAAAAAATTTTCAAAAAATTTTCAACCAAATTAAGCTGTCCAAAAATCGCTGGTAGTTCGAAGGTGGGGGGGTAGCGGAATGGTTCTGGAAGGGTAAGTAAAGAAGCCCGGGGGGCGGGGGCGGTATATGGTCTCAAAATTTTTGGGACGGGGGTACGTATATATATATGTATATATACCTCCCAACAATACATAAGGGTTTTTTACAGGGGGGGGCGGGCCCCCCCGCACTTGACCTTCCTCCCGAAACTGCCTTCTCCCCTGTGTTTTTTTTCGTCGAAACTTTTTGCGAACTTTTACGCAGTCCTCCAAAATTTTTTGCGGAACTTCGCAAAAAATTGCGAAATTCATATTTTTTAGTTTTGCAATGATAACTAATGAATCTTATTGATTATGTTGTATTTGAACGCATTTTTAACATTTAACGAATATTAGGGGGGGCGCGTTAGCGCTCCCCCTAGAATAGGGAAAATTTGACGCAATGTGTATAATCTGGACATTGTTTTGCCTGTGGCCACCTAGGAGTGGACCGATCGGGCTCAAACTTGGTGTGTGAAGAGCCTGTGGGCAGGGGTACATGCTGTGAAAATTTCAGCCGGATCGGCCGGGTAGATCTTGAGATATGAAAATTGGCCCCCCGCGCAGATCGCGTTTCTCTCCATTTCCCCCCCCCCCCCCCCAGGGGTGCAGGTCGGAAGACCCTTCAGAGCCGTACTATTTTAGCTTTTTTGTACAAAAAGTTCCGCAATTCCGGGGAAATTACTTTCCGCGGTTCCCGATCTCCCAGATGGCCCCACCCCCCCTGGTGGGGACCCCCAGGTGACCCCCGAAAAAAACTAAGTCAAAATAATTGCACTTCGAAATAGAACGGAGCGAGCGAAAGCCGGGCTCTCATGGCTCATGTGGCATGGCCCAAGGGTGAAGGGCTCGGGAAGTGAGATGGTGCTGCTCGGTGGTTTGTGGCGCCCTGGCCAGGGGGTCAAAATTTAGTGTGTAAAAGGGGGGGTCTGGGCCTGCGGAGTAGGCAGCCCTATACATAAGAGCTGCTGGGCTGAGGTTTCGTATTCGAATAGGAACACCTATATGGTGAATCTAAATGGCCCATTAGTTTCGCTCTAGGACCTATCCATGTGGCTGGGGCACCCTGATGGTGGTGGGCCCTACCGTGGCGCAACTCCAACTTTAACCTCTTCTACAGAAATATCTAGTGAGCAGGTCTCTTATTTGGGGGTTTGGGGTGGGGTGCGGGAGCACTACAGCATGGGCTATAGTAGGTTTCGCCCGGACCCCTGTGGCGCCCTGGCCAGGGGTCCGGACCGGGGACCGGGTCCAAAATGGCCAAAAATCGATTTTTCCAAAAGTGACCAAGTTTGGTATCAAATGAAAGCCCTTGGTGAGGCGAATATTTTTTGTCATTGGAGGACCCCTCCAAAGTGGAACCAGCGGCCTGTGACGCCCTGACCAGGGTCCGGACCGGACCGGTCCAAAATGGCCAAAAATCGATTTTTCCAAAAGTGGCCAAGTCTGGTATCAAATGAAAGCCCTTGGTGAGGCGAACATTTTTTGTCATTGGAGGACCCCTCCAAAGTGTATCCAGCGGCCTGTGGCGCCCTGACCAGGCTCCGGACCGGTCCAAAATGGCCAAAAATCGAATTTTCCAAAAGTGGCTAGGTTTGGTATCAAATGAAAGCCCTTGGTGAGGCGAACATTTTTTGTCATTGGAGGACCCCTCCAAAGTGGACCCAGCGGCCTGTGGCGCCCTGACCAGGGTCCGGACCGGTCCAAAATCGATTTTTTTAAAAATTTCGAACTTTGGTACCAAATGAAAGCCCTTGGTGAGGGTAACATTTTTCTCATTGGAGGACCCCACCACAGTGGTTCCCAAGTGGCCTGTGGCGCCTGGCCAAAAGGGGTCGGACCGGTCAAAATCTATTTTTTGAAAATTTTCCAAGTTTGGTATCAAATGAAAACCCCTGGTGAGGCGAACATTTTTTGTCGTTGAGGGACCCCCACCAAAGTCGACCCAGTGGCGCCGCAACCCAATCAACATCGACAACCGCTCAAC
>JASAND010028074.1:0-13519 GCA_030248195.1 Trissonchulus latispiculum
AGAAAGAACCAACACCAGAAGCCGCGCGGAGCCCCCCCCCCCCAGAAGTTGAAGAATTTTTGCAATGAAGACTCTCCCAGGAATTAATTTAGAGCATTTTCGCGGCCAGTTGATGTGGCATTAAGTATGGCCGGTTATTGCAATATCGAATGTATTAAAAAATTTTAAAGTGCTATAGTCAAGCGGGAAAAAAACCCACTTTTCAGATTTTTGGCCAGAACTTTCTCTGGTTTGAGATATTGAAATACTGACTATACAGCCTGCTAGGCCTAGTCGTAAGCTTTCTTATGAGCTATAGAACACCTCTCTAGGCTGCACCGTTAGTGAGAAAAAATGTCCCAAACTGGCGGGAAAAAACCCAATGCGGGAAAAAACCCATATGCGGGAAAAAAACCCACCCCGAAGATTTTTGGCAAGTTGCCAGGAGCATTTCTAACCGTTCCAAATGAAAGAGCGGGTTGTTTTTAGTACAACTGCATCAAAATATATTAGTTTTTGTTGAAAAATTGAGGTCATAGTGACTTTTGAAAATTTGGTATGTTTAACACATAAACATAGGCAAATTTTGGAATTTTTTTAAAATTGTTTATTTTCGGCAGTTTAATCATCCTACTGTATAGGAAACGTGTTTTTCTTGTATTTAGAGCCAAACTAGACCCATTTTTAGGCAAAAATAAGCATTTTTGGCCAAATTGAAATTTTGGCTTGAAAAGGCACCATGTCCGATTTTGACCCCCTGGACCTCCCATAACAGATCGAACCCAGGTAAAACATATACCAATTTAATCTATAGGCTCTATTAAACAAATGTATGTATTCGTTTGACCTTTCCTGCTAATGCTTAGAAAAATTTTCAATTTTGAAAAGTGGGTTTTTTCCCGCATGTGGGTTTTTTCCGCCAACTCTAGGTCACCCCCAGGTCGCACCTGATGGGTTAGAGCAGTGTGGCATATATCATCATGATGCGCAACAGATGCCCTACACATACATACAATCCGCTTTGGTCTAAGTCTTTCCAGTAGTTCAGGGTGGCCATGCAAAGTTTGCCAAATTTCGGTACTTGGACGGACCAAAATTTTCGAAAATTTCAAAGTCACAAAAAATTTGCTGGGAAGCAGTGGGAGCGACAATAATAAACCCTCCAGGATTATTTTGGATGCTCTTCAAGATAAGCTATTAAAATCCTAGATAGCTCATACCGGTAAGCCCACACTGGGGGTGGGTTTTTTCCCGCTTGACTATACATCTGCATTTTAGGGATTGGGCGAAAAAGGGGAAAGCGGCAAAAAATTTTCAAAAGAGGGTGGGGTGGAAAATTTGGGAGGTGGGGCTGGGATTTGGCCATGGGGTGGGGGCTCAAAACAAGGGTGGGGTCGGTTTTTTTCCGACGGGTTTTTTTCCATTTTTTTCCGATGGGGTGGAAAAAAATGGAAAAATATTCCTAACGTTATTTTAACGATTTTCACAGCGGAATATGTTGTTTTCTGAACTTTTCCTGCGATTTCGCACTATTTACAATTTTTTCCGTGGGTCATAGTAGGTGGGGGTATGCTAAATCTGACCAAATTGTGTTTGGGTTTTTTCGAAGCATCGGAAAAAAATGGAAAAATATTCGAGACATGTTCTGAAAGTTAATTTATGAAATCAGAACATTAAGAAAAAGAAACTATCAAAAACACCGTTTAATGAACTAATAAGACAATATCCATGAAGTTGAGCTAATTCTGGGATTTAAGATTTTTTTGCCATGGAATGTGCATATGGTTGCGAACTCAGGTAGAGTTAACAATTCCATGTCTAACAGTGGAATGTTCAGCCAAAATCTTTTAAAACGTCTGGTATTCTTTACTTTACGAGGTCTATTACCTACGAAAACCACAGACCTGGTCTAGCAGAACCGTCAAGGTATACAGAAGTCACCTGTAGTTTATCCTACAGTATTGTCTGCTGAAAAATTAATTCCTGTAATCAATACTGAAACCTTTGTAACCACTTGTGTAAGTGCGCACTACACGGTGGGACTATTAAATATGTTGAAAACGGCTTTTATGCATGCAGAAACATGAAATAACACAACTTTTAGCACATTGGTGAATTTTGGGGTGACCGGAAAAAAAAGGAAAAAAATGGAAAAAAATGGAAAAAAACCGGAAAAAAAAGGTTTTTTTTCCGGCAATCTTTTTTTTCCGGAAAAAAACCAACCTGCACACAGGAAGAACTTTTTCGTTAAAATTTCGTTGTAAATACATTTAATTTTTGTTGTAAAATGGCAATGTAAACCATGCCGACAATTTACAACAATTTTACCATGGTTTTCCTATGCGCAAGGTACGATGGTTTTATAACAATTGTACAACGCTATTTTAACGGTTTTTTTACAAGTTTACAACGTTTTTACAATAATTGTATCCGAATTTATAATGATTTTACATCGTTTTTACCACTAAATTATTACAAATTTATTTCGTTTTTAAAATAATTTTACAATGGTTTTACCACGTTTAAAAACCGTTGTAAATAAGTTAGTACTAATTTACACCGTAATTATAATGTATTTACAACGTATATACAACGTTTTTATAACAGCGTAAATATATACATTGTATATAAACGTTTCAAGCGAATTTACAACGATTGTTTTATAGATTTACAACGTATTAACCATGAATTTACAATGCGTTTACAGCATTGTAAAAACGTGGTGAATGGGATTATTTCTGATTGGCTGATATCCTATCCTGGTCGGGATTTTCCTACTGGGGAGTGAAAAGGCCCTCCCCCTTCTCTTGCCCCTACCCTTATCTTTTCGGCCCCCATCTCACCTTGAATTAGGATACCTTGAATTAGGATACCTTGAATTAGGATACCAATTGGGGAGGGGAGTCGCGAAAAATGGCCAAAATTTGGGTATTTTTAGGGTAAATATTGCAAAAATTTTCAAAAAAAGTCCAGATTTCTGTCTTAAAGTGTTTATTATTGCGAGAACTATATACACGTTTTTAACTGTATTTTTTAATTGAAAAATTTTTTAGAAAATTGCTGTTTTTACTTAAAAATCAATAAAATTTATAGTCAATCGGGAAAAAAACGCCATTTTTTCAGACTTTTGGACGTGTAGAACTCATTTTTTGGAATTATGGGAAAATTCTTGTAGTTTGAAGAATGGCAACCCCTACGGATTATTTTCATGTATTAATGGCTTCTCTGGACCGTAGCAATAGAGAGTACTATGATTAATTTCCTGGGGAAAAATTGAAGAATTCTCAGTTTTTAACTGTTTTCAGCGTAATTATATAAGCGAATTTTAGCAATTTTTCGCTATACATTTTTTCAAAGTATTTTTGTGATTTTATAAAAATTTCCAATTTTTGGCTAAAAGTTTTCAAACATTTATAATATAGGTATACATATATACAGGGTACTTTTTAGGGCTTTCTTCCGTGGGGGGGGCTTCCCGGGGGGAAGAAATTTTCAGGGGAGAGAGTTTTCTGCAAAAATAAGTCATAAAAATGGTATGTTTTGGCGTATTTTGCATGTTGAAACGAAAAAAGTTCTCAAAAATGCCAGGATTTAATCTAAAAATAGCTATTTTTACGAAAAATCTACAGCGAAGCCGGAAAAGTTTTGAAAATTGGCCAATTTTTGGCAAAAATGTGGGCCTCCCAAAAATCCCGGGGTGGAGGCCAAAATCCCGGGAGGGGACGATTTTGGGGGGCCTCCCCGCTTCCTCCCCCCCCTGAAAAAATATATACTCTGATATATACGGGGTTTGAAAATTTTTAGGGGGGTCACCGAAAGGCAGATTTGGGGGTAGGGGTAGCCAAAATTTTTTAGGAGAGTCGGGGACTCCTCCTCCCTCCCCCAAACATACCTAGACTAGGCCTATGATGCCCACTCTTTTCCCAGCCACCATCCACCCCACTGATTTTACCATGCATATTATATACATAATTTTATACTGTTAAAAATCTGCTGTTAATTCATTGTAAATTTTACAATGTATTTATCTTGGTTGTACAACATTGAAAAACCGTAGTACCTCCATTGTACCTTTTTACAATACAACTACAACGCATTTTGAATGGATTTACCACAAAGTAAAAACGTTGATAAAGCATGGTAAAAAATTTTACAATGTTTTTACCTAGTTGTAAACTCATTGTAAAATCAATGTAAAATGTTGCAATCATTTTACAATGTTGTAGATTCATGGTAAAAAACTTTGTAAATTCTTTACGATGAATTTAAAATGTTGTAAAAACGTCATAATTACGTTGTAAAAATCTACCTCGCTTTTACCACGTTAAAAATCCATTGTAAATTAATGGAATTTACAACGGAATTAGAACGGATTTACAATATTGGTTCTTCCTGTGGCAAGACTTGCAAACTGTTGCCGCTGCTACATGCGCCCTTATATTCAATGATTAAATAAAATATTAGCTTGTCAGTCATCGTAGCAATCAGCAACAAGTAAGAAGGCAGACATGCGGGTGTCTGGGAGCGGAGCCCCCAGTAGAAAATTTTTCGAAATATCACGTTTGAAACAATTTTTCCAGCAAGTTTGCACAATTTTGCCTCTAGTTGAAGTTCAAATCCAGCTGCGCCAGGCTTGCGTCAGGGCTAATTTCATTTGCGTCACACGAAAAAAATTTGCGCCATGACGCAGCCCCTGACGCAAAATAGCCCATGATATATCAACCTGCAACGGGCATATATATCCAGACACAATCTATAAATTAATTACAAATCACAACTTGTTAACCCTAGTTACTGAGGAATACGTAAACCTATTCTTTAGAGATTTACGTATGTATATTGCTGTCAGTTTTAGTTTAGCACAAGTGAGCATCTTTCGTCTCTTTCAGTTAGTGAGCGTCTGGCCGCAAAAACTAGTTAATGTAAACATAAAGTTTATTCCAAGAATAGCTAGAATAGGCATACGGTAGTTTCTTAGAACTGAAGCCAGAATTCCTAGAATTACTAGTCTAAGGCCCAATAGCTAACTGCAATCATTATGCTTGCAGAATTCTATTCGCTAGCTACGCTATGATTACAGAAGTTAGCCAATAGTAGCTAGTGAGGCGTGATTCTAGAACAGCATAAAAGGAGCTGCAAATTTGAGAATTTGTTCAGTCTGTTAGTGCTTTACCAGAGTGTAGTCAGACTTTCGTAGAAGTTAGACCCTGTTAGCGGGGATTAGAAAGACAAGTTGAAGAGTGGATTTAGACACATTCAGGCACATTACACAGACTTGACACACCTCACACCTATGAACACTAGTCAGACCACCAGACGAGAAATTCCTACGTAAAGATTTATTTCTACTGTTGTTTGTTTTCTAATCAATCTTTTCCAGTAAACAATTGTTGTTGATTATCTACTTTAATTTAGTTAGATACCCAGCCAGTAATCGGCTCAGCGCAGATAGCCGGTTACAAACCAATATTATTATTCCATAATGCATACAAAGAACTGTGACAGGCTTCAAGCTTAACTATATGCGGAAGGGCATAACTTTTTAGAAAATTCAACATAGCATATTTAAACTCGTATTGAGAGCAAACTAAACATTTTATTGCTATTGCTTGTCGGAAAGTTATCACTATTCGAATTATATATATATCAAATTCAAAAATTATCAAAGTTATCACCATTCAACAGTGCTGGGTGTTTGCCGACCGGTTTGACCAACGGCCGGCCAACACTCGAGCAAAGCGTTGGCCGTCGGCCGTCATCCCAAAATTCCCCGACAATTGGCTCCAACTCTATCAATTTAAAATAAAGAAGAACAGCAAAATTTCACGAATGTTTCAGGGGTTGCAGGAAAAAGGGGTTGCAGGAAAAATTCCCATCTGGGCTTGAAAACTGCACGTTGGCCAGTCATTGGCCGTTGGCCACTGGCTGTTGGCCTATATATATAAAATATATATGCTGGCCGATGTTTCCCGAAACACCATGGCACACCTAACATTTCCGGAAGCACTATAGGACAACACCTACTGTATTCTCAGAACACTATGGCACACCGCCCACACATAATGCTTTCCCCACTTGACTGTGAGTCAGAGCGTAGAGTGGCATGCCGTGTAATGCGTATGCACAGTGTATGTGTAAGCGACAAGATGTGTGAAGGATGATTTTATAGAAAAGCTTTATATATGTGCTATTTATATGAAGGTCAAATATCGACAAATTATATATATACGTTATGGCATACCAGGATGCTGAACACGCCGAACAAAACGATGAAATCTTTCGGAAATTATGACATACGCCAATATGAGCCTCGTTGTAGGACAGGCTCATATGTTATGCGGTTACAACTTGTTTTCCTAAATTTACAACCTCAACGCCACTCATATGCATTTTACAGGCTAGTTTCCGTGTTTGTATAACCTGCCTGAGAGTACTCATATGTATTTTACATGCGACGAAGGAGCATTTTTCGTTCTTGTCAGGGTATTTTTTACAGGGGGGGGCGGGCCCCCCCCGAAATTGACCTCCCCCCCCGAAATCGCCCCCTCCCGGGATTTTTGCTTCCCCCAAGGGATTTTTTGGAGGCCCAAATTTTTGCTAAAAATAGGCAAATTTTCAAAAATTTTCCGGTATCGCCGGAGTTTTTCGTAAAAATAGCCATTTTTAGCTTAAATCCTGGCATTTTTGATAACTTTTTGCGTTTCACCATGTAAAATACGCCAAAAAATACGATTTTTGGCTCATTTTTGCAAAAAATCTTCCCCCCCCCCCAAAATTTCTCCCCCCCCCCCCGGGATCCCCCCCCCCCGAAAAAAATCCCTAAAAATACCCTGCTTGCAGGGTATTTTTTAGGGATTTTTTTCGGGGGGGGGGCTTCCCAAAATGCCAGGATTTAAGCTAAAAATAGCTATTTTTACGAAAAACTCTTCGGCGAAGCCGAAAAATTTTTGAAAATTTGCCTATTTTGGCAAAATTTGGGCTTTACCCAAAATCCCGAGATTGGACCCAAATCCCGGGAGAGCACGATTGGGGGGAAGGCATTTTCGGGGGGGGGGAAGGTCAATTTCGGGGGCCCCCCCCCCCTCAAATATAGAAATACCCTGGCTTGTATATATAACTACGTATGCTTCAGTAAAAATTTATACTGTGTACATAGGCACGTATGTATTGCGTCGGAGCATTGAATGAAAACGGGTTTCCGTTGTCTTTTCGCCTAATCTTCTTTCATACATAGGTTCATGCTCCGTTTCGAGTATGTATCAGCCGTTTCTGTCGTATTTAAACCTTGTTTCGTCTTATTTTGTTAGGGTGCCAGGATATTTCTTGATTATAAGTGGTCTCTTTTTTCTATCGATGGAGCAAGTCAGGAGTACTCCAGGACTATTTCGGAGGTATGTCGGTGGAGGAACTATTTTATATCACTAACTTCTTTCAGTATTATAAAATCACAACATTTTAATGCATAGAAACCCGTTTAAGGTGGTGGTATCGTTTACCGCACCGGTGCAGACTGAAAAATTTTTAATGGCAACCTTTATATTTGACCTCTTTAAAGCATTAAATAACTACGTAAATACTTGCATATTCCCAGAAAATGAAGCGTTCATTTTTAGGCGGTAACTCACAAATTGAAAAAATTAAAATTAAATTTTGAGCTAGGATTACGTTCTATTAAATTACGTTAGAGAGCTGAAATTTCATATGCGGAGACAGGAATATATTGCCGAGGGTCATTTTTCAGCATTTTAGTTACTGTTAAGCGTGTTGAGAGAAAACTACTAAAAACGCACATTGGTGCCATATTTTTTCAAAATTCAACAAGCGATAGCTCAGTTGTTCTTGACTCAAACGGAAATCTAGTATATAAAAATGACCCTGCAATAGGTTTTTGTCAATTTGCACGCCAAATTTGAAAACACAGTAATACTCGAAGTATGAGAAACAAGTAGGCCCCAAAAGGGGCAATATTCCTTTGCAGACCTGTTATTAATCAACAACAAATGAATTAAGCTAGAGTTAAGTTAAGTCGCAAGCGACATCACTTGCTGATTGCTTTCGATTTCACTTACGTAGTTTTCGAATTCGAATTATTACTATTGCTCTTCATAATATTCCATATATGTATGACTTACAATCACCTAATCCCCTCATTAATCGATCACTTCAGTGAACTCTATTTAGGTACGGCTTGAGCATAGACCCCTCACAAAAGTGACCACTTTCAAAGTGTAGTATACTAACACTGGCATCTTGAACAAAACGTCTTATTCTAATTTTCCAGTTTAGTGCCCATCTATAACAGCGTTCTTGTTTTTGTTATTCCTATTTTCAACCTCCTTCGCTGAACTTCAGCTGCTAAAATTTGGCGATTGTAGGCCTAAGCCCCACATCTCGTTGGCGAATGGTGGGCCTAAGTCAAGCCAGGTGCAAACTTACGTAACTACCTATTACACCTCTGTGTAGCTCCCAAGCCACACTGGTGTTCAAAAACATGCAACCGTTCAGGTTGCTGACAGCCGAAGACTGCGCGAAGGCAGTTTGTGCGACTCCTTAAATAGTGGTTGCAAAACCTAATTTGCATAATGTCACACAAAAAAACCCGGCCCTAAGTTAGCCCTATGTTGAAGATAGGGTTTCTGAATAGAGAAGTGACTCACCCTACAATGAACATACTAATTTCCTTTTTATACATTCCTGCTCCAGCAGGAATAAAAACATTGTTTAAAACATAAATTTCCTTCAGTATTTAGCGATCAACGTAATTGATGCTTAGCTAACTGCTGGCTTGCCATTACAAAGGCACAGCAGTGACCAAAAAGAATTGTAGATTTTATTATCATAAAATAGTGAAACAAACTGAACAAACTGGTTGGGGAGGAAGAAAACGGATGGGGCGGAGATATTTATTTCCATATGTTTACAGAAGCTTTGGAAATTGCGGTTGGGACGAATAACGTTATTTCATTTGTACTCCCCCTTTTCGTAATTTTACTCCCCCGGCACTCTTCACGCCTATGTCTGAATATTGCTATTATGGATTTACTTTAAGTTGCCAGGTATCCACAGTCATTGAATATGCATGAATAAGTGACATTAAAAGAAGGAAATGGCATTTTCTGGTAAATCTCGATTTTTCAGCGCAGTAGATATATATATATATATATATATATATATATATATATATATATATATATATATATATATATATATATATTAGGGATCGACCGGAATTCCGGTTCCGGTTCCGGTACTTTTTGGTTCCGGTTCCGGTTTTTGAAAACGTACCGGAACCGGAACCAATTTTAGCCTATTATCAAAAGCAAAATTTTATTAAAATTTTCAAAAATTTTATCAAACTTCTTTAAAACTTTTTGAAAAACTGCGATTCTCTTATAACCAGAATATGATTTATTCAAAAATTTCGCCTGCGGCGCTATTGCATTACTTAGAATGTTTCAAATTTGTAATAATTATGTCTAATGTATCGTTGTTATAAATATTAATATATATATTATAAAACAAAAATAATATATATACTTAATAACTCAGATTAGATAGTACAAGACCGCGTAAACTTTTAAATTTAAGTATACCTAATGCTGAATTGAAATTATTGAAGCCTTACCGTCGACCTATGCTCAATGTCAGTTCAATCAAATGTCAGTTTTGGCTTAAATTTAATCTTTTTAATTGTTTAAATCGAGACTGGACATTAAATATGGACTACGTAAGTTTATTGCTCTTTGTTTAGTAATTAATCCTGTGCGCAGATCAACAGAATTACTAAAAAATTATGGATGGAACAAATAGCAATGGTTTTTAAAAATCTTTTGAAGAAACGTCATTTAAAATTTAAAAATCCTGATGAAGCTAGCCAAAAGGAAGAAATTTTGTTTAATTCAAGTTGGAGAAATTGTGCATTTCGACTTTCTTTGAAACTTGTGAAAAATACTTTTGGCTTATATGTTTAATGGATGAAAATTTATATATATATTTCAACCGTGCAAAAACCATTTGCATTTTAATCAGAAGGCTCCAATAACAAAGTAATTATACTGAGATATAATAACAAGCTAAGGAATAAAAAGCCGATGTTCTAAACAAGTCCAATTTTGTATATAGCTGATGTTACCTAAGTTCATAACCAGATTAGATTTTACAACACGGATTTTATACAAGTATATACAAGAATTTATACATAGTAACTATAAAAAAGCGAAAAATTGTGCAAAAATTGTCCAAAACGTCAGAAAAAATTTCGATTTTTGTAGTGTTAAAGAGCTGGTTCCGGTTCCGGTTCCGGTTCCGGTTTTTTAAAGCCAGTTCCGGTTCCGGTTCCGGTTTTTTGGAGTTCCGGTCGATCCCTAATATATATATATATATATATATATATATATGTATATATATATATATATATATATATATATATATATATATCTGCAGGCTGCCCGCTCACCGAAAGTAGTCTGGTTCGAGCTTAAAAATCAAAAACTTTAAAATTTGTTATTTTTTGCAGTTTCTAGTCTGGGTTGTGTCCACTTGTATTAATAATGGCTTAAAAATTCGAAAACCAGTTAACTCAGCATAACAATTTTTTGTCAAATATGGAATTTTGGTCAAAATAAAAATTTTTCATACACGATTAAAAGTTTTATCAGCACGATTGGGAACACTAGTAAGGTCGTTAAGGGATATTTCAGGTCATTGGGATTATTTGCTATTAAGTTAGCCTTAACAATACGGTAAACGATACCAGCACCTTAAATAAATTTTAAATCGATTATATATATATTGTATTGAATTCTTATCTCGGACCGTCGACCTTAATCTTAACCACTCGGCCGTCACGGCACCGGCCTAGTCACATTGTTATTATTCCTTCAAATTAACTTCTGGTTGGGGCCATTTCCATAAAAATCTCGAGGACTAGACCAATGGTCCTCGCACTAGACATGTCCAGCTGCGTCCAATATACACATACTAGCCGATTCGATTTGTCCCATAAGAGTTGCTATCAGGCGTGCTTCTAAAGAAGACAAGACGAGACATAGACAAGTTGTCTAGTTGATTTGGCTAGAAAACTATATATAGTCGGGGCGGGGAAAAACCGCCTGGGCAAATAAGGTTAAGCCCTAGAAAACCCTAGTATGGTGCAAATCATAGTTTGGCATGCCGGCTATCCAGTAGAGTAGAGCATTTGTTCTATAGGAGTAAAAAATCCACAACTGGTTTTTTTACCCGCCAGGTCGGGGACAAAAACCATGGGCGGGGAAAAACACAGTACTAAAAATGACCCACGTTATTCAGGTGAGCAATATTCAAGACCTGTTTCTACATTTGCGGCCATTCTAAACAACATGGTGCACTTTGCTTTTAGTAAAAAGCTGTTTATCTGACATAGTCAGGTACATTTTTATGTCAAAGCACCTGTCAGGGTATTTTTTACAGGGGGGGGGGGGGGGGGGGCCCCTCCCGAAAATGCCTTCCCCCCCCCGAAAATGCCTTCCCCCCCCGAAATCGCCCCCTCCCGGGATTTTTGCTTCCCCCCCCCCCGGGATTTTTTGGATGCCCAAATTTTTGCCAAAAATAGGCAAATTTTCAAAAATTTTTCGGCTTCCCCGAAGATTTTTTCGTAAAAATAGCTATTTTTAGCTTAAATCCTGGCATTTTTGAGAACTTTTAGCGTTTCACCATGCAAAATACGCCAAAAAATACCATTATTTGGCTCATTTATGCAAAAAAATCTTCCCCCCCCCCCGAAAATTTCTTCCCCCCCCGGCCCCGGGGGGGGCCCTGGAAGCCCCCCCCCCCCCCGAAAAAAAATCCCTAAAAAATACCCTGCCTGTACCTACGAAATGACCTGCTATAGCCGCATAAACGGCACTAGACGGTTACAAATATACTAAAACACTTGCAAATGTCATTGTTTATCATTATTTCAGCTATTTTTGGCATTAAATTGCAATTTCATTAAGTTTGAGCTATCTGAGGCTCTAGGTGCGTATTGTTTGAATGAGAACCACAAAACAAGACGCGCTTTATCGTTTAAAACCATCAGAATTGCTCAGTACTGCATAATTGGATAATTTTTAAAAATTGGGTAGTGGTTTTTCCCCGCTCACGATCAAATTTGGTCAAATCAAATCAAATCAAATCTCACGAAAAAATTACATGTCAGTACTCATCCTGGATAAAAGGTAGGAGGCTGCCGTCTATACCAAACGATAGAGTGGTACCGTCTATACCAAACGATAAAGGGGGTCTATATATACTTCTATGCAAATGACTAGCTAAGTTTTCCTTACAGGTTTCTATAAACAAGCTTAGCAAAACTTAGAAATATTTAGGTTTTGGAGGTAGTCTGAGGAGGTCAAATTTGAAACATTATCACAGTCGACTCTTTTGGACCATACCAATGTTTTGGGTATGCATTTGTAGTATAAAGATTGCACTTTAATTTGCGCTATGCTAGGGCTCTACATCTGCTACTTTGAGTTCCCTGTGGGGGTGGTTTTTTTATCCCTCTTCGTCACTAGTTTTTTCCCCGCCCCGACTATATACAATAACTAGTGTCAACTAGCTCTTTCTTTTTGTGTCATAGTCAACTCATTTATATATTTAAGTGGACACTTTTAATTTCACTTTTTCGAAACCTTTTTTGGATATCTGCGGATTTTGAAACGTTTCTTTGTGATGATTACTTTCGTGCGAATTCATCTCGCAGTAGCACTGCTGGTTTGTAGAGTTGCCCTCGCTAGCCAATTTTGTGGAGCATAAAGTTTTATGGTACATTCGACTCAGGCCGCACCAAGGGGTCTTGTCTAGACCCCCCTTATGGGGGGAAAATGAAAACGGTTTGCTATTTATTGGCAAAACCAGCGATTTGCAACACAATAATTTGCCTTTTAAAAGAAATAAACTTCCAATGTATATACGTACGTTTTCTGGTTAAAAATGCAAAAAAAATTTAACTTCAGGGGGGGCTCCGCTCCCACTTCCCCTCATTGAATTTGACCTTGAACCACCTTTTAAAATCCTGGGTGCAGTCTTTCCTTGACTCGACGGCTAGCACTGCGAGTCCTCACTTGCTAGTGAAAGCATGTGAGTCGAAGATTTATGGGATCGCGCAATTGAATCGTGATTGCACAAAATCAGTGCGCCATGAAAACTCTTAACTGTTTATGCATTGCCATAGGTTCATCAGAGAAGCGCTAACAGACTCCTGACGTTGGCGTGCGCTAATGGAGGCGTGTGGATTAAGGTACTGGCTTGCTTCTAGCCATAATTTATGGGGGGCTCACCGAAAATGAGGACATTTTTGACATGTTTTTAGGGTTTGGGAAAAAACTGCTAAAAATCGCTAAAAATAACTAATTTTAGATGTGGTTTAAGTTAAAATAGCGAAAATTTCGTTAGAAGCCAGAAATGTTTTGAAAATTCGGGGTAAAAATAGTAACATTTGGCAATTTTTAGGGTTATGAGGCGGGGGGGCTCCTCGACTGTGGGGGCACCCCCCCCCCAGTAAAAGTAAGCCAGAGAG
>JASAND010028075.1:0-29505 GCA_030248195.1 Trissonchulus latispiculum
GTAGTCAGCATCGGTAGCGTATAAAGTGAGTGTTCTCAGAGAATTATTGAGGGCTGATTTTGAGTAATTAGGGATATATTTTGGTCTCTTCGGTGGAGCTTGCTTGTCTTCTTGCTGGTGAGGAATCGATCGTTTTCTAGAATGAGTGGTCATGTGATTCTTCATATCATTAGTTCGAGTAAATGATCTCCCACATATTGGACATTCAGCAATTTTCCTTTTATCGTGGACTTCCCTTTGATGTGCCAGTAAGTGTTTCCGGGTTCCAAATTCTTTACCACAATTTGAGCACTGAAAATAAGCCATTACAAGTTAAATTGAATCCTCTATATTCACAGTTTTATAATATATCTGAAACATAATCCTGCTAGGTTCTATAAAAGCCAGACTTCCAAAAGTAACTTACCTTGAACTCTTTGATCTGATCTTGTCTCCAACTAGCACCAGGTTGAGTGACTTCGGTAGTAGAATTCTAAAAAAAACTTAGTTATGCAAATGGTAACTAATGAATATACAAGCTTCATTTATATATTAAAAATTTTGACATTTTTGGAATCTCTGATCAATTTCCTCTTGAATGACACCCCACATGTCATGGTTATTTTGAATTTTGAAAAATCGCTACCTCATTTGCATATTAAAAAATTTTTAAAATTTTGAAAAAATTTTGACATTTTTGGAATCTCTGATCAATTTCCTCTTGAATGACACCCCACATGCAATGGTTATTTTGAGCTTTAAAAAATCGAAACCTCATTTGCATATTAAAAAATTTTAAAATTTTGAAAAAATTTTGACATTTTTGGAATACTTGATCAATTTCCTCTTGAATGACACCCAACATGCTATGGTTATTTTGAATTTTGAAAAATCGAAACCTCATTTGCATATTAAAAAATTTTAAAATTTTGAAAATATTTTGACATTTTTGGAATCTCTGATCAATTTCCTCTTGAATGACACTCCACATGGCATGGTTATTTTGAATTTTGAAACATCGAAACCTCATTTGCATATTAAAAAATTTTAAAATTTTGAAAATATTTTGACATTTTTGGAATCCCTGATCAATTTCGTCTTGAATGACACCCAACATGTCATGGTTACTTTCAATTTTGAAAAGTCGATACCTCATTTGCATATTTAAAAATTTTAAAATTTTGAAGAAATTTTGACATTTTTGGAATCCCTGATCAATTTCCTCTTGAATGACACCCAACATGTCATGGTTATTTTGAATTTCGAAAAATCGATACCTCATTTGCATATTAAAAAATTTTAAAATTTTGAAAAAATTTTGACATTTTTGGAATCCCTGATTAATTTCCTCTTGAATGACACCCAACATGTCATGGTTATTTTGAATTTTGAAAAGTCGATACCTCATTTGCATATTAAAAAATTTAAAAATTTTGATAAAATTTTGACATTTTTGGAATCCCTGATCAATTTCCTCTTGAATGACACCCAACATGTCATGGTTATTTTGAATTTTGAAAAGTCGATACCTCATTTGCATATTAAAAAATTTTAAATTTTTGAAAAAATTTTGACATTTTTGGAATCCCTGATCAATTTCCTCTTGAATGACACCCAACATGTCATGGTTATTTTGAATTTTGAAAAATCGATACCTCATTTGCATATTAAAAAATTTTAAAATTTTGAAAAAATTTTGACATTTTTGGAATCCCTGATTAGTTTCCTCTTGAATGACACCCAACATGTCATGGTTATTTTGAATTTTGAAAAATCGATACCTCATTTGAATATTAAAAAATTTTAAATTTTTGAAAAAATTTTGACATTTTTGGAATCCCTGATTAGTTTCCTCTTGAATGACACCCAACATGTCATGGTTATTTTGAATTTTGAAAAATCGATACCTCATTTGAATATTAAAAAATTTTAAAATTTTGAAAAAATTTTGACATTTTTGGAATCTCTGATCAATTTCCTCTTGAATGACATGTCATGGTTATTTTCACTTTTGAAAACGTTTTAAGCTAAAGTTCTCCTCAATGACAGCACCCTATTCCGTCATAGCTTCAGGTTCGGGGTACAACGCTAGTTGTGCTCCTCAGAAAAAATCTAAAGTTTTATGAGCACAGAGCCGCGAGGGGTCTCCCACCTACTACCTCTGCTATGAAGATTGCCGACTCCCGCCACTAGGCCAAATGCTGCAGCGTGCAAAACGCTCAAAGGCGCTGCTGCAGCAAAGGAGCCAATTCCTTTTGCAGTTTGCTTAGGACTGCAAAAAGACACTCAAAGCATGGCTGCACTTGGCAACGTAATGCTGTAAAATCCTTGCAAGCTTTTCAACCAGCGACTTCCGCGATGGGTGGAGCTTCCCCTGGCTATTCCAGGTTCGCCTATCGGCGCTGGCCCTTTTATTTCCACACTGTTGGACATGCTACTGCTTTTGTGCAGCAGACGCCTCCGTTTGGTCGGCAATTTCGAAGCCGATCTCATAAGGTTAGCTTGCAAGAACTTTACACCATGCCAGACAAGTTCAATTTAGACAAGTCCATACTTCTTCTCTTCCGATTGAATGTTTCCCCTTGAGATGTCGGAGCAGGTTGTCCTTCCGCGAAAACGTCGTGCCACAAAGCTTGCAATTGAAAGGCCCCATTTCAGCACAAATGAAATTTCAGGATAAACCAGCACTATTTATACTAGCAGATGGAAAGCTCTGACCAATCAGATTCATGCTGACAAAGCATTTGTAATTTTCAGCCAATCAGATTGATGCTGACAAAGCATTTGTAATTTTCAACCAATCAGATTGATGCTGACCAAGCATTTGTAATTTCCAACCAATCAGATTGATGCTGACCAAGCATTCCTGTCATGCTGACCAAGCATTTGTAATTTGCAGCCAATCAGATTGAAGCTGGCAAAGCATATTGCGAAATGTTTCATGCTGACAGAGCATTATTATCATGCTGACCAAGCATTCTTGTCATGCTGACCAAGCATTCGTGTCATGCTGGCTGGCCATATGTCAGGTTAAATTAATTAATGTTTAATTTGTTTTGATATCAGTGCTATAATGCTGACTGGGCATATGTCAGATTAAATTGGAGTCTAAATTGTGAGATGCATTCTTGAGTACCACTCTCAATTGGCCTGACAATCTCCTTGACAATCTCTGACTGAGACAATCTCCTTGAACATATTAGACTGGTTGCACAATCATTATTTAGAAAAAATATTAACATTGGGCGTATTATTACATTTATTTCATACTGCTCATTAATGGTTGATGTATATAGTATAGATAGAGAAATTGTAATTTATTGGTGTTCAATGTGTATATATGCATATAGAAAATAAATTTACTAGAGACTTAGTGAACGAACAATCACCATAACAAAAGCAAATTATGATATTTTATGTCAATCAAGCATATTTTGCATGTCATATGTTGAATTAAATTTGGTTTGCTTCATTGATGTAGCATTGTTGTCATGCTGATCTGCCATATGTTAGGTTAAATTGAATTTGATTTATTCACAGTTTGTTGTCATGTCTCCGATCAAATGGTCATTAAATTAAAAATAGAGGTAACTACATGTTAACGTTTAATTTGTCAAATTCCTAAATTTATGGGGTCATTTACAGAATAAGAAGCACTCTTGACCATATGGCACTCTCAATTGACTTCTCCACTCATTCAAAACCTAACAAACGAAGAGGACCCTCAGCCGCGGCCGCGGGAGGGTCCAGTACCCCCAATATATACTACTAATAAGTTTGAAAAAGATAATATTAGCTCTGTCTATTAGTTCCGCCATTCTTCGTTGGTACTCCTGAGACTGCTATACTTCACATGCCGCGACCTCGGTAGCCTGTTTGACTACTTGCACTGGCTCAATCTATCCAACCTTGGTTTAAACATGGTTTTAGTTCAGCAAACCAATTCGCAACTTTACTGGCACAAACTCGTCGTATACTGTAACCTTCCAAGATTGATGCTTTGGTTCAAATATATAAGGGTTAACACGACCGACGTGTGCTGACGAACTAACAGAATTCCCAAAATTCCAAAATTCAGACCTCAGGACATGCAAAAATGGCATAAAAACGAAAAATGTTCTCTCTTTTAACGTTTTTCGTCAAAACAAGACGTGTTTTTATCGTTTTAGGAGTTTGTACACGGTTCTGAAGCGATTCTAAGCCAAACTTTGAGGAAAAGTCTTCAAAATATGACCGTCCGCAATGGCTAGGCACGGCTGATGCAATAAGGAAACAACTTGGAATCAAGGATGCATTAGAACTGGAAAGCGACAGGCTCGATTGAAGACCGCTTCTCGGTGTGCCTTATCAATACTGCTGTAATTCCTCCACGATCTCGCAAATTTATATACTGCGCTGTTAGTTCATCAGCACGCGTCGGACGTGTTAACCCTTATATATTTGAACCAAAGCATCAATCTGGGAAGGTTACAGTATCCGTTGAGCTTGTGCCAGTAAAGTTTGGTTTGCTGAACTATAAAACCATGTTTAAACCAACCAAGGTTGGATGGATTGAGCCAGTGCAAGTAGTCAAACAGGCTACCGAGGTCGCGGCATGTGAAGTATACAGTCTCCGGAGTACCAACGAAGAATGGCGGAACTAACAGAGCACATCCTCAAGGAAGCAAAGACTGGTGATGAGACAGTAATTGAAGCACGGAAGCAACACCATTTGAATTTGCTATGTTTATATACTGTAGCATGTGATCAAATCTCAATGCGTTCTGGTCATGCTTTGTTTTTGTCAATTCACCCAACTCAGCCAAGCTGAAAGACTTTACTGCGAAGACTGGCACAAAAAAGTTTAACTTTGCAAAACTGGGTTAGGGGGAATGTATACTTGGACCGAATTGCTTCCTCAAGCGAAGAAACATCTTGTCCTGTCAAAAATGGCTGTGCACCCTGATTATCCACCCGATATCGAAGTCTACTCTGATGGGAAGCGTATACGGAAGCGAAAACGGAGGTGGAGGAGTTCACATTATTCATGCCGCCTTCTCACTACACGAAGCTTGTCCGATCCTGCCGGGAAGCAACTATCGAGCTGAATTAACGGCTCTAAACCGGGGTCTCCAGTGGATACGGGAGGTCAGTACACAGGATGACAGAACTATTGGAATCTATCTGGATTCGAGGTCGGTGGTCCAGAAGCTACTTTCTGGACCAGCAAGTGCAAAGTGTGAACGGGAAGTACGGCTGTTACTGAAGGAGATCTGTTCAGTGCCTTGCCGAAATGTTGCAATCCATTGGATCCCTGGGCACTCAAATATCCCATGAAACGACTCTGCTGACCGGCTGGCCAGTCTAGCTTCAAAGTTGGACCAATCTGACGTCACTATAGACCTGTCGTCGGCGAAAGCTCGGCTTCGCAATCTAGAACTGTCATCTTTCCAAAACTAACTGGCTCTCGACTACCCTCCTGAACTGTAACATCAGGCGACCGCATGACTCTAACGAAGAGTCCCTTAGCTGCCGTGAACGGTCGCTGCTATCTCAACTAAGAATTGGAAGATTTCATCTATTCTGAAGTGGTGCCGCCACAGAATAGGTGGTGTCGACGACAATTTCTCCATGTACTGCCCCGGTACAGTCGATGACCTAAATGACGCCCTCTTGGAATGCCCAAGTGGTGGCGTGGCCCGACTAAAACACCTTGGCCCAAATCCCACCCACCAGGTCTTTGGGCGGTTCCAAGGGATGTGATTGCCTACCTCAGGGACTGTGGGCGCCTGTCTGGAGGTGCCCCGATCAATTGATTTCATCAACGATCGGAAGCAACACCACAACAACAACAACAACAACAACAACAACAACAACAACAACAACAATTGCTTCCTCAAGATAACTTGTTCAGGTTAAGTTTATATTAAAATTTTACCCTATGACATTGGAATGTTTGTAAATAAGTTTTGAATGTCTTTATTCCAAATTCAGCTGACCTACTTCTCTCCAGAAAAAGTTTTGTTACTACGCATTAAACAATAGCTAAAGTAAAAGCTAACTAAAGCGAAAACTGTACAGATTTTTACAATTCTATTGAATTCTGTTTGACTAGTTTAACAGTGACCAAACTGTCACTAAGGGAATCTAAAACGTTTGGAAATGGTACCAAATACCAGTACTTTTTGGCATTACTAGTGTCAAGAATTACTATGTATATATTGGAAAAAGGACAGTTAGTTATGAGTTCTGATCCAGCTAAGTGTTGGTTTTCTATTGCATATTGCCACGATATATAAGCTGTTTCTCTTATTAAATATACAAAATTTTCAAAAGTCAATTTGACATAAATTTTTGCGAAAATATTGATATTTTTTGATGCAGATGTACTAAAAATGACCCGCGCTTTCGAATGGTATAGTCAACAAGCAAATTGGCATGAATGGGTTGCCGCTGGCATTTTTCCTCTTATAAACAAGATATATAAGTCAATTATCCTACGATATTACTCCTTGTCCCTATGACAACTTTTTATATACCCAAAGAGATCTTTCGATTGATACCCATATTATCGTTTTGCCATAACTTTTGATTTTGACCCATTTTGGCCGGCTTTGGTCATATACCCCTTTGAGGCCCCGTAACTCATTTCCTCTACATTTTGGTGCTTTGGTCCTATTACAACATTTTGTCTACGCAGCGAGAGCTTTCGAATGATATCCATGTTGGGCGGTTTCTGTTACTTTCAGTTTTGACCCATTTTGACCGATTTTGGCCATTTTTGACCAATTTGAGGCTGCGTAACTCATTTTTCCTCCACTTTGTTGCTTTGGCCTTATTACAACTTTTTATCTACGCAACGAGAGCTTTCGAATGATACCGGCATCGACCGGATACGACAATTTTCAGTTTTGACCCATTTTGGACGGTTTTGTCCATTTTTGACCCCTTTGGAGCCCCGTAACTCATTTTCTGTACATTTTGGTGCTTTGAACCTATTACAACTTTTTATCTACGCAACGAGAGCTTTCAAATGATACCGATATGAGCCCGATCTGAGAACTTTCAATTTTGAGCCATTTTGGCCGTTTTTGGCCATTTTTCACCATTTTTCGCCTCATAACTCAAAATGAGTGCATTTTCAGGCCTTGACCCTATTACAACTTTTTCATTACTCGTCGAGAGCTTTCGAATAATACCAAAATTAGCTCATTTGGACAACTTTTTTATTTTACTCATTTTTACTCACGGGGGTGCTCCGGGAGCACCTCTGCTCTCCCGGGGCTCCCCGCGCTTCCGGGAGCAGTTCAAGTCAAGACCTTCAAAATGAGGTATCAACCACCTCTCTACCCCTTTCCAATCTCGAGATAGAGGGGGGGACACATACGGCAAGAAATAATAATAAATAATAATAAGTCAAAAGGCATCAAGTGGTTCCCGCCCGACATTTTTCCGTTTATAGAATGAGTTTATAATATTCGGGGTCCCATAACTCATTTGTCCTATATTTTGACGCGTTAACCCTATTACGACTATTTATCTACGTAACGAGAGCTTTCGAATGATACCCATATTGTTGGGTTTCCGTTACTTTCAATTTTGACCCATTTTGACCGGTTTTGGCCATTTTTGATCTCCTTGAGGCTCCGTATCTCATTTTCCCCACATTTTGTTGCGTTGGCTCTATTACAACTTTTTATCTACGTAACGAGAGCTTTCGAATGATACCAATATTAGGCAGTTTCCGTTACTTTCAATTTTTACCCATTTTGACCGTTTTTGGTCATTTTTGACCATTTTGTGGCCTCGTATCTCATTTTTCCCACATTTTGGTGCGTGGGCACTATTGCAACTTTTTATCCACACATCGAGAGCTTTCGAATGGTATCCATATTGGGGGGTTTCCGACAACTTTTAATTTTGGCCATTTTGACCGTTTCTGGCCATTTTTGACCCCTTTGGAACCACGTAACTCATTTTTCCTACATTTTGACGCTTTGGCCCTATTACAACTTTTTATGCACACAACGAGAGCTTTCGAATGACACCGGTATCAGCCGTATCCGACAACTTTCAGTTTTGACCCATTTTGACCGGTTTTGGCCATTTTTGACCCCTTTGAGGCTCCGTAACTCATTTCTCCTACATTTTGGCGCTTTACCCCTATTATAACTTTTTACCTACGCAACGAGAGCTTTCGAATGATACCCATATTGGGAAGTTTCCGACAACTTTTAATTTTGACCCATTTTGACCGGTTTTGGCCATTTTTGACCCCTTTGAGGCCCCGTAACTCATTTCTCCTACATTTTGGCGCCTTGGCCCTATTACAACTTTTTATCCACGCAACGAGAGCTTTCGAATGATATCCACATTGGGGGGTTTTCGTCACTTTCAATTTTGACCATTTGCAGCATCACCGTATCGAGTATTTGCGAATTGCCTGACACTATGGAACCCAGGTGCCCGGAGGGTCTTCCCGCATCGGGTGCCACCCTACACGCCAAATTTCAGGCCAACTAGTTGACTCTAGCTCGAGATAAAGGCAGAAAACCCCTTCAAACGGCCGTTTTGGCCGTTTTTGGCCATTTTTGACCCTTTTTCGCCTCATAACTCAAAATGAGTACATTTTCAGGCCTTGACCCAATTACAACTTTTTCATGGCTCGACGAGAGCTTTCGAATGATACCAAAATTAGCTCATTTGGACAACTTTTTTATTTTACTCATTTTTACTCACGGGGGTGCTCCGGGAGCACCTCTGCTCCCCCGGGGCTCCCCGCGCTTCCGGGAGCAGTTCAAGTCAAGACCTTCAAAATGAGGTATCAACCACCTCTCTACCCCTTCCCAATCTCGAGATAGAGGGGGGGACACGAAATTGTGGACAATAATAATAATAACTAGCGCTACAGCAAGAATGTGTTGCCCACAACTGGTTTTTCTGTTTATTTTTCTGCCATAACTTTCGCTAGAGGCATTTTCAGAAAATGTCGCAAGAAGGAAAGTTGCTCAGCTCGACGAACTCTTTCGTTTGAGCACGATATCGACCACTTTCAGAAAAATTTTTCAAAATCCGGAATTTTCCGGAACGAATATATCGAAATTCGTAAATTTTCGGGAAATTTCGATTTTAGTTTCGAAATCAGCGTGGTCGAATTACCCTATGACCAGCTTTTAAGCAAAATCGGAGACAAAAAATTTTTCAACCCAAAATCCGGATTTTCGTGAATTCCCGGACTTTCACTTTTTCGGACATAACTTTCGCCAGACGCATTTTTGGAAAATGTCGCAAGAAGGAAAGTTGCTCAGCTCGACGAGATCTTTCATTTGAGTACCATATCGGCCACTTTTGGAGAAATTTTTCAAAATCCGGAATTTTCCGGGTCGATTATCTCGAAATCCGGAAATTTCCCGGAAATTTCGATTTCAGTTTCGAAATCAGCGTGGTCGAGTTACCCTATGACCAACTTTTGAGCGAAATCGGAGACAAAAAATTTTTGACCAAATTTTGGATTTTGAAGTTTCGCCTTGGTCCCCCCTTACCAACCGAAAAATTCCGGGATTCGCCATTCCCGGAATCCGGAAGGTATCGGAGCCATCTTGCTTCCCGGAGATGTCCTAGTCAAGGGCTTCAAAATAAGGTATCAACCACCCCTGTACCCCTTCCCAATCTCGAGATCTAGGGGGGGGACAGACGGATAATAATAACAAGCAAAGTGGCATGAATGGGTTGCCGCTGCATTTTTCCTCTTATAAACGAGATAAGTCAATTATCCTACGATATTACTTTTTGTCCCTATGACAACCTTTTATATACTCAAAGAGAGCTTTCGATTGATATCCATATTGTCGTTTTTCCATAACTTTTGATTTTGACCCATTTTGGATGGTTTTGTCCATTTTTGACCCCTTTGGTGCCCCATAACTCATTTTCTGTACATTTTGGTGCTTTGAACCTATTACAACTTTTTATCTACTCAACGAGAGCTTTCGAATGATATCCATATTGGGCGGTTTCGGTTACTTTCAATTTTGGCCATTTTGACCGGTTTTGGCCATTTTTGACCCTTTTGGGGGCCCTGTAACTCATCTTCTGTACATTTTGGTGCTTTGTCCCTATTACAACTTTTTATGTACACAATGAGAGCTTTCGAACGATACCAATATGAGTCCGATCTGAGAACTTTCAATTTTGAGCCATTTTGGCCGTTTTTGGCCATTTTTCACCATTTTTCGCCTCATAACTCAAAATGAGTGCATTTTCAGGCCTTGACCCTATTACAAAGAAGCTTGTCCTACCCTACACGAAGCTTGTCCGATCCTGCCGGGAAGCAACTATCGAGCTGAATTAACGGCTCTAAACCGGGGTCTCCAGTGGATACGGGAGGTCAGTACACAGGATGACAGAACTATTGGAATCTATCTGGATTCGAGGTCGGTGGTCCAGAAGCTACTTTCTGGACCAGCAAGTGCAAAGTGTGAACGGGAAGTACGGCTGTTACTGAAGGAGATCTGTTCAGTGCCTTGCCGAAATGTTGCAATCCATTGGATCCCTGGGCACTCAAATATCCCATGAAACGACTCTGCTGACCGGCTGGCCAGTCTAGCTTCAAAGTTGGACCAATCTGACGTCACTATAGACCTGTCGTCGGCGAAAGCTCGGCTTCGCAATCTAGAACTGTCATCTTTCCAAAACTAACTGGCTCTCGACTACCCTCCTGAACTGTAACATCAGGCGACCGCATGACTCTAACGAAGAGTCCCTTAGCTGCCGTGAACGGTCGCTGCTATCTCAACTAAGAATTGGAAGATTTCATCTATTCTGAAGTGGTGCCGCCACAGAATAGGTGGTGTCGACGACAATTTCTCCATGTACTGCCCCGGTACAGTCGATGACCTAAATGACGCCCTCTTGGAATGCCCAAGTGGTGGCGTGGCCCGACTAAAACACCTTGGCCCAAATCCCACCCACCAGGTCTTTGGGCGGTTCCAAGGGATGTGATTGCCTACCTCAGGGACTGTGGGCGCCTGTCTGGAGGTGCCCCGATCAATTGATTTCATCAACGATCGGAAGCAACACCACAACAACAACAACAACAACAACAACAACAACAACAACAACAATTGCTTCCTCAAGATAACTTGTTCAGGTTAAGTTTATATTAAAATTTAACCCTATGTCATTGGAATGTTTGTAAATAAGTTTTGAAAGTCTTTATTCCAAATTCAGCTGACCTACTTCTCTCCAGAAAAAGTTTTGTTACTACGCATTAAACAATAGCTAAAGTAAAAGCTAACTAAAGCGAAAACTGTACAGATTTTTACAATTCTATTGAATTCTGTTTGACTAGTTTGACAGTGACCAAACTGTCACTAAGGGAATCTAAAACGTTTGGAAATGGTACCAAATACCAGTACTTTTTGGCATTACTAGTGTCAAGAATTACTATGTATATATTGGAAAAAGGACAGTTAGTTATGAGTTCTGATCCAGCTAAGTGTTGGTTTTCTATTGCATATTGCCACGATATATAAGCTGTTTCTCTTATTAAATATACAAAATTTTCAAAAGTCAATTTGACACAATTTTTTGCGAAATTGATATTTTTTGATGCAGATGTATATAAAAATGACCCGCGCTTTCGAATGGTATAGTCAACAAGCAAATTGGCATGAATGGGTTGCCGCTGGCATTTTTCCTCTTATAAACAAGATATATAAGTCAATTATCCTATGATATTACTCCTTGTCCCTATGACAACTTTTTATATACCCAAAGAGATCTTTCGATTGATACCCATATTATCGTTTTGCCATAACTTTTGATTTTGACCCATTTTTGGCCGGCTTTGGTCATATACCCCTTTGAGGCCCCGTAACTCATTTCCTCTACATTTTGGTGCTTGGTCCTATTACAACATTTTGTCTACGCAGCGAGAGAGCTTTCGAATGATATCCATGTTGGGCGGTTTCTGTTACTTTCAGTTTTGACCCATTTTGACCGATTTTGGCCATTTTTGACCAATTTGAGACTCCGTAACTCATTTTTCCTCCACTTTGTTGCTTTGGCCTTATTGCAACTTTTTATCTACTCAACGAGAGCTTTCGAATGATACCGGTATCGGCCGGATCCGACAATTTTCAATTTTGACCCATTTTGGCCTGTTTTGGCCATTTTTGACCCCTTTGAGGCCCCGTAACTCATTTTCTGTACACTTTGGTGCTTTGACCCTATTACAACTTTTTATCTACGCAATGACAGCTTTCGTATGATACCAATATGAGCCCGATCTGAGAACTTTCAATTTTGAGCCATTTTGGCCGTTTTTGGCCATTTTTCACCATTTTTCGCCTCATAACTCAAAATGAGTGCAGTTTCAGGCCTTGACCCTATTACAACTTTTTCATTACTCGTCGAGAGCTTTCGAATAATACCAAAATTAGCTCATTTGGACAACTTTTTTATTTTACTCATTTTTACTCACGGGGGTGCTCCGGGAGCACCTCTGCTCCCCCGGGGCTCCCCGCGCTTCCGGGAGCAGTTCAAGTCAAGACCTTTAAAATGAGGTATCAACCACCTCTCTACCCCTTTCCAATCTCGAGTTAGAGGGGGGGGACACATACGGCAAGAAATAAATAATAATAATAATAATAATAAATCCTACCGGCATCAACGGGTTGTCGCGCATTTTCCTCTTATTCCTCTGTGCTTATATTGGCTCGGGCTCAAACTCAGTTTTGGAACATTTTCAGACTTTGACCCTATCACAACTTTTTCCCTACTCGCTGAGAGCTTTCGAATAAGTACCATATTGACAACTTTTAGGACAATTTTTAAAATTCCGGTTTTTTCCGGAAATTACGGATTTTCCAATCTGCGGTCATAGCTTTCGCCAGAAACATTTTCAGAAAATACGGTAATGATAAAAATTACTCAGCGCGACGAGCTCTTTCGTTTGAGTACCATATTGACTAGTTTTGAGCAAATTTTTCAAAATCCGAAATTTTCCGGATCGAATATCTCGAAATCCGTAAATTTTCCGGAAATTTCGATTCCAGTTTCGAAATCAGCATGGTCGAATTACCCTATAACCAACTTTTGAGTGAAATCG
Source organism: Trissonchulus latispiculum (assembly GCA_030248195.1). Lineage (NCBI taxonomy): Eukaryota > Metazoa > Nematoda > Enoplea > Enoplida > Ironidae > Trissonchulus > Trissonchulus latispiculum. Next base: position 13,070 of record JASAND010028075.1, read on the forward strand.
AAGACAAAAAATTTTAAGTCCAAAATCCGGGTTTTCGTGAATTCCCGGATTTTCAGTTTTTCGGCCATAACTTTCGCTGGACGCATTTCCGGAAAATGTCGCAAGAAGGAAAGTTGTTGAGCTCGACGAGCTCTTTGATTTGAGTACCATATCGACTACTTTTGGAGAAATTTTTCAAAATCCGGAATTTTCCGGGGCGAATATATCGAAATCCGTAAATTTTCCGGAAATTTCGATTTCAGTTTCGAAATCAGCGTGGTCGAATTACCCTATGACCAACTTTTAAGCAAAATCGGGGACAAAAAATTTTTACGTTTCCCTTGGTCCCCCCTTACCATTTTTAAAAATTCCGGGAGCCGCCATTCCCGGAATCCGGGAGATATCGGGCTACCCCCACTTCCGGTACCACTTCAGGTCACCCTACAACTATGGTGAAAATTTCAGCCCGATCGGTCCAGCCAATCTCGAGAAAAAGGGGGGGGACAAGATTGTTTACCGATATAATAAATAAACAAGCTTATTTGCATGAATGGGTTGCCGCTGTCATTTTTCCTCTTATAAACACGAAATTTTCTGTGTGCAGTACCACGGAATCCGTAAATTTTTCCGGAAATTTCGATTTTAGTTTCGAAATCAGCATGGTCGAATTACCCAATGACCAACTTTTGAGAGAAATCGAAGGCAAAAAACTTTTTTGGTACAAAATCCGGGTTTCCGGGAATTCCCGGATTTTCAGTTTTTCGGCCATAACTCTCGCTAGACGCATTTCCGGAAAATGTCGCAAGAAGAAAAATTGTTCAGCTCGGCGAGCTCTTTCATTTGATTACCATATTGACCACTTTTGGAGAAATTTTTCAAAATCCGGAATTTTCCGGGTCGAATATCTCGAAATCCGGAAATTTTCCGGAAATTTCGATTTCAGTTTTGAAATCAGCGCTATCGAGTTACCCTATGACCAACTTTTGAGCAAAATCGGAGACAAAAAATTTTTCCGCTCAAAATCCGGGTTTCCGGGAATTCCCGGATTTTCAGTTTTTCGGCCATAACTTTCGCTAGACGCATTTCCGGAAAATGTCGCAAGAAGAAAAGTTGTTCAGCTCGGCGAGCTCTTTCATTTGAGTACCATATTGACCACTTTTGGAGAAATTTTTCAAAATCCGGAATTTTCCGGGTCCAATATCTCGAAATCCGGAAGTTTTCCGGAAATTTCGATTTCAGTTTCGAAATCAGCGTGGTTGAATTACCCTATGACCAACTTTTAAGCAAAATCGGAGACAAAAAATTTTTACGTTTCCCTTGGTCCCCCCTTACCATTATAAAAAATTCCGGGAACCGCCATTTCCGGAATCCGGGAAGTACCGAACTGCGCGCGTTTCCGGGAGCACTTTAGGTCACCCCCAACTCCCCCTGAAAATTTCAGCCGGATCGGTCCAGCCAATCAAAAGTTAGAGGGGGGGACACATACGGCAAGAAATAAATAATAATAAATAATAAATAACGGACATACCCAAGTTAAAGGGTTGCCTTTTTGTTGAAAAAGCGGCAACCCAATAAATAAAGAAACTTACCCATAACAAAGGGTTGTCTTTTTTTTAAAAAAATGCGACAACCCAATAATAATAATAAATAATAAATAACGGACATACCCAAGTTAAAGGGTTGCCTTTTTGTTGAAAAAGCGGCAACCCAATAATAATAATAATAAATCCTACCGGCATCAACGGGTTGTCGCAGCCATTTCTCCTCTTATTCCTCTGTGCTTATATTGGCTCGGGCTAAAACTCAGTTTTGGAACATTTTTGGACTTTGACCCTATCACAACTTTTTCCCGACTCGCTGAGAGCTTTCGAATAAGTACCATATTGACAACTTTTAGGACAATTTTTAAAATTCCGGTTTTTCCGGAAATACGGATTTTCCAATCTGCTGTCATAGCTTTCGCCAGAAACATTTTCAGAAAATACGGTAAAGATAAAAATTACTCAGCGCGACGAGCTCTTTCGTTTGAGTACCATATTGACTAGGTTTGGGCAATTTTTTCAAAATCCGGAATTTTCCGGATCGAATATCTCGAAATCCGTAAATTTTCCGGAAATTTCGATTCCAGTTTCGAAATCAGCGTGGTCGAATTACCCTATGACCAACTTTTAAGCAAAATCCGAGACAAACAAGTAGGCCCCTAAAAGGGGCATTATTCCGCATTTGAGCCTCAGTGGCTCCCGTCGACGGAATTATATAAAATGGCACATATCCCTGTTTCTGCTGCCATAAGTTAAATCCACTTAGCTTAGGGATTCGGGCTACAGGTTTTGGAACATTAGTGCCACTAAGTATCTCCCATGTACTTTATTGATTGATTTGTAACTCAACCAAGATAAATATTTGAGGACACTGATTGATAGTTTCACGGAAATTACGTAGCACATATTGGTAGGGTAGGGGGCCGGTGGTGGTGCTGGCCCGGAACCCATATTATGGTCCCCGTTTTATTTTCGGTGACCGGGCCCAACACGGCCGAGGGGGCCGGTGGCGGTCACGGCCCTCAATCTAGGTCCCGTTTCGATTTCATGTGGAAAGTAAGTAATCTGGCAATGCTAACGTATATATTACCTAAATAAAGGTGTTGTTAGTATATACATATAGCTAGCAGTATTGAATTTCATTCAGTCTTTATTTATTCAATGTATACGCTCGGTAATTAACAGTAAGCATAGTTTGTGCCAGTGTTGGATGGGCCATGAGACTTCGCTCAAAATTGTAGCTGTGACGACAAATAAAATTTGAGGCAATATGAACACTGCTTTTATTTATGAACGACACGTACTAGTAGAAACAGGCCAGGGCAGGGCTCGGCGGATCTAACTTTTTAGCATTTCCGGGGTCGGGCTGAAAATTCAGGCAGGTGAATGACTGTACTGTAGCCGTAGAAGCGCTTCAATCAGAGACGGTTGAACCGAGACGGATTTCTCTTCAAATGAAAATGTGTATAACATCTGATTTGCATATTCTTCAATCTCATCAGTTTTCTCTGACTTTTCGATGTCAGCAAGGGGGGGGGGAAGGAGAAACAAATAAAATTAATAAATCTGTTTCCCATTTTATTTTTTCACAGATAAAACAGCGCAAGATATCAATACAGTTCCGAACTCATCAGTACCGCACCTGCAATAAAAATTCCTTGAGTGAAGCGCTTTTAGGCCCCCCTCGGCTAAAAAAAGATACTGGAAAACAGTGCTAAACATACAGAAACGGCTATTTTAGAGATGGGAGTCAACGTGTAAAACATCCATTTTCCAAAGCAATGATTCCGCCTCCAGGCGGAATAAAAAGTTTTAAGTCCAAAATCCGGGTTTTCGTGAATTCCCGGATTTTCAGTTTTTCGGCTATAACTTTCGCTAGACGCATTTCCGGAAAATGTCGCAAGAAGGAAAGTTGTTTAGCTCGGCGAGCTCTTTCATTTGAGTACCATATCGACCACTTTTGGAGAAATTTTTCAAAATCTGGAATTTTCCGGGTCGAATATCTCGAAATCCGGAAATTTTCCGGAAATTTCGATTTCAGTTTCGAAATCAGCGTGGTCGAATTACCCTATGACCAACTTTTAAGCAAAATCGGAGACAAAAAATTTTTACGTTTCCCTTGGTCCCCCCTTACCATTTTAAAAAATTCCGGGAGCCGCCATTCCCGGAATCCGGGAGATAGCGGGCTGAACCCCACAAACGGGAGCACTTCAGGTCACCCTCCAACTATGGTGAGAATTTCAGCCCGATCGGTCCAGCCAATCTCGAGAAAAAGGGGGGGGACACAAATGTTGACCGGAATAATAAATAAATAAAGAAACTTAGCCATATCAAAGGGTTGTCTTTTTTTTTAAAAAATGCGACAACCCAATAAATCCTACCGGCATCAACGGGTTGTCGCAGCCATTTTTCCTCTTATCTAAAGGGCCAAAACTCAGTTTCGGTATATTTGCAAGCTTTGGTGTTATTGCAGCTTTTTCTCGCTCGATGAGAGCTTTCGAATGACACCGAAATTAACAGGATTCGGCAACTTTCATTTTTGACCGATTTTTGCAATTTCAGCGTATCGAGGGTCAAAACGCAATTTTGGTACATTTTCAAGACTTGGCCCTATTACAACTTTTTCTCAGCTCGATGAGAGCTTTCGAATGATACCAATATTGCCCCGGTCCGACAACTCTGAATTTCTACCATATTTGCAAAATGGTTGCCCATAAAAGGGCAGTTGGGATAAGAGATTTTCGATAATTATTGCTAAATGTTATTTAATATAGCTTCTTAAAAGGTATTCTAGCAAATCCACCAGCTAAACGTGACTAACAAGGTCAAAAACTCTTCTATTAGGCGTTTCTGGGCAGTTTGCTCACTTTTGCGGTCTCCAACAGTGTAACTTTTGGCCATATCTCGAGATCCGCAAGGGCTAGGAAAATTTCGATTGCAGATTTGGAATCTACGTCCCGGGTTACCCTATGACCAACTTTTAAGCAAAATCGGAGACAAAAAATTTTTGACCATTTTTTAGAATCGCCTTGGTCCCCCCTTACGATTTTAAAAATTCAGGGAGCCGCTATTCCCGGAATCCGGGAGATATCGGGCTGCCCTTACTTCCGGTACCACTTCAGGTCACCCTACAACCATGGTGAGAATTTCAGCCCGATCGGTCCAGCCAATCTCGAGAAAAATGGGGGGGACAAAGTGTTGACCGGAATAATAAATAAATAAATAAATAAACTTAGCCATATCAAAGGGTTGTCTTTTTTTTAAAAAAATGCGACAACCCAATAAGCACAGACCAATAACAAGGTGTTGCCCATTCCTTTGGAAAAGTGGGCAACACAATAATAAATCCTACCGGCATCAACGGGTTGTCGCAGCCATTTTCCTTTTATCAAAGCGCGCAATTCAAAACGCGTCAGTTGTTCCTCTTATATACGGCCAAAACTCACTTTGGTACATTTTCACTTTTTGGTTATATTGCAATTTTTTTCTACTCGTTTAGAGCTTTCAAACGAGTACCATATTGACTACTTTTGAGACAATTTTTAAAAATTCGGGTTTTCCGGGAATTACCGGATTTTCAGTTTTTCGGCCATAACTTTCGCTAGACGCATTTCCGGAAAACGTCGCAAGAAGGAAAGTTGTTCAGCTCGGCGAGCTCTTTCATTTGAGTACCATATTGACCACTTTTGGAGAAATTTTTCAAAATCCGGAATATTCCGGGTCGAATATCTCGAAATCCGGAAATTTTCCGGAAATTTCGATTTCAGTTTCGAAATCAGCGTGGTCGAATTACCCTATTACAAACTTTTAAGCAAAATCGGAGACAAAAATTTTTCCGGTCAAAATCCGGATTTTCGGAAATTCCCGGATTTTCAGTTTTTCGGCTATAACTTTCGCTAGACGCATTTCCGGAAAATGTCGCAAGAAGAAAAGTTGTTCAGCTCGGCGAGCTCTTTCATTTGAGTACCATATCGACCACTTTTGGAGAAATTTTTCAAAATCCGGAATTTTCCGGGTCGAATATCTCGAAATCCGGAAATTTTCCAGAAATTTCGATTTCAGTTTCGAAATCAGCGTGGTCGACTTACCCTATGACCAACTTTTAAGCAAAATCGGAGACAAAAAATTTTTGACCACTTTTTAGAATCGCCTTGGTCCCCCCTTACGATTTTAAAAATTCCGGGAGCCGCCATTCCCGGAATCCGGGAGATATCGGGCTGCCCCCACTTCCGGTTCCACTTCAGGCCACCCTACTACTATGGTGAGAATTTCAGCCCGATCGGTCCAGCCAATCTCGAGGAAAAAGTGGGGGACAAAGTGTTGACCGGAATAATAAATAAAGAAACTTAGCCATATCAAAGGGTTGTCTTTTTTTTAAAAAAAAATGCGACAACCCAATAAGAATAATAATAATAATAAACATGTCCAGAACATAGGGTTCCAAACCCTTTGGAAAAGGGCGGGAACCCAATAATAAATAAATAACGGACATACCCAAGTTAAAGGGTTGCCTTTTTGTTGAAAAAGCGGCAACCCAAAAATGTTCTGGCGTGCTTTCAGCAAAAATTTCGGCTCGGTTTTTTCCCGCCCATGGGTTTTTTCCGCATTGGGTTTTTTCCCATCGGTTTGGTCGAAAATTTCTCACCAACCGTAAGTGCTAGAGAGCTGCTTTATAGCTCATTTGGAACCTCTTTCCAAGGCCTCATGGTAGTTATCATTAGATTTTCAATTTGTCGCTTAATAAAAAAGTTTTACAGCCAAAATTCGAAAATTTGGGGTTTTCTTTCCCGCTGCGCTATATAGTATGTACATAATAGTTGCAAGTCGTACTGATTGTTAAGGGAACTGTTTTTGCAGAATTACAGTTGCAGAATTGCAACAATCCATATTCGTTTCAGCGAATATGGGTTGTTCAACGAAGCTGGTCCATATTATATAGTCCGCTTTTAACCTAGTCCTCTTGTCATTTACAACCTGCCCCTCCCTCCCATATTAACGTTTTAAAACCTAGTTGGGTGCTTGTGCCTGGGCCTCCAAGTGTGCGAAATCCTGACTGTCGCCAAGGCTGAAGCGGATAAGCATTGGTGGCACGACAGTATCTTGAGGATTTCCCCGGCACACCTGGGGACGGTCTGACTGCTCCGTTCTTTGCAGACAAAATGAGCCAATCGGGGCACTAGAGCACAGCCCAGCTCGATGAATTTGGGCCGTCTCGACAGAGCGTGAGGTGCGATCCGGCACTATGGATTCTGGGTGATGGGCACAGATGGTGGATCCTTTCCTGGGCTTTTCGGCTTCTGGTCCCATCCTCCGCTGATTTAAAAAAGGGGAGGTATGTTTTCTACCGGGCAGGTCTTGGTACCCCTTTCTGTTCTGGTCCCAGCTGGAAGGTCGGCTAACTCCCGGACTTCGATGGCGGTTCCCATGGGGCAGTTTTTCCTGTATCACCCGGTGGAAGGTTGGCAGCCCAAACCACCGTTGGGTCACGTTTTCTTGCTACAATCATACAATTTCTAATTCTACATCAAATAGCTTGGATATCCCTGACTATACACCAGATGGCGACACAGTATGACGCTATTCCTGCAAACTCATCTGGGGGAGGAATGGCTGATGATGGCGCCAAACTGCTGTTGCGGTTGTCCAATATCCGTGGTCTGGTGTCAGACTTTGAAAGCTAGAATCCATCAAACAGTCTCTAAGCCTGACATAATTGCTCTGACCGAAACTTTCCTGTCCCCCACAACTATGGACGACAAAACGTGCTTGCTGAGTGAATGCAACCTGCTGCGACGGGATCGGCGGTCGCATGGCGGCGGAATTGCTCTGTACGTTTCTGAGGCGATACCGTGCAGTATCTATCTCATCTCCAAAACGTTTGAATACACCTGGTTTAAGGTGCACACTGGCGGCTGTCGCCTTTACTTGTTCTACCGTCCACCGCTACGAGACAGAACTTTATTCACAGCACTAAATCGGGACCTTGAAAATATACAGGCGTCATACCCGTCATGCCGTGTTGTCATTTTGGGTGACATCAACACTCATAATCAAGATTGGTTGGCATATTCGGGGCCAACAAATCAGTGCGATCTTGATGCTGAAGCATTTACCGCCTCAGAGTGCCTTATCCAGCTTGTAACCGAGCCAACGCGCCTGGGTGAAACACCTGCAACATTAGACAGACTATTAAGTGATCTTGACGATGACAACGCCCCTATTCTTAAATTTGAGAAGTGCCTTGCTCCAATGGGAACATCAGACCACGCCTTGGTCATCGCCTCTTTGGCTGCTGAAAGTTATGCTCCGGCGGTGGACGTTCGCACCATTTTATGCTATGCTCGTGCGAACTGGGATGGCCTGCGTTATCATATCAGCAGATTAAGCTTGCGTAGCAGAAAAGATCCAAACGCACTGTGGTCCTGTATTAAATCACATGTACTTGATGGTATGGCAATGTATATTCCCTGCAAAAGGATACATCCTAAACGGAACCGCCCCTATTTTAATCGAGAACTAATGCTCCTGGTGCGAAGTGAAATCAGACTGTACAACAAGTGGAGGGATTCTCTCACCAGTGACGACAGGGTGAACTATGTGCGAGCTGGGAACCGTTACAATCACCGCTTAAGGCGGCAGCGGAAGGAATAAATATATGCGTCAAACGTTGCACTGCAGGTAGAAAATGGTGGCGCTCAGTCAACCAGCTCACACAACGAAACCGACAAGCGGGCATTCCTCCTTTATTGGTGAACAATGTCAGTCTGGTTGATGATACTCTTAAAGCAAATACTCTTAACAACGCATTTACTGCGAAGTGCACTAATGACAACGGATCTGGAGCCCCTCCGGTCGTCCAGCAGTTCACCGCTGCAAGTCTGTTGCATATACAATTCAGGCCGAGTATTGTACGAAAACTACTCTTGCAATTGGATACTGCTAAAAGTACAGGTCCTGAGGGATTCCCTGCTATGCTCTAAGAGGAGTGTGCTGATGTATTGGCATACTCTTTGGCAACCTTGTTCAATTGTTCTATGGCAACCGGTGTGGTTCCTTCTGACTGGAAAATGAGTACTGTAACTCCTGTTTATAGAAAAGGAAACCGCTCAGATTCAGCTGACTATAGGCCAATTTCGATTCTGTCAGTTGCAGGAAAAATTATGGAGGCGTATATTAAGTATCACATAATGCGGCACCTTGAGGGAAATGGGCTTTTAGCTGATGAACAGTATGGATTCCGGAAAGGACGTTCAACCATCCATTGTAATTTGTTGTTAAGCCAAACCTGCACAAACGAGCTTGACCTGAATCATGAGTTGCAGTTGCTTGGTTTAAATCTTACTGGTGCTTTCGACCCCGTATGGCACCGTGTTTAATATACAACCTTCGCAGATATGGAGTATCGGGGAAGCTACATGCTTGGCTGCAGGACTATTTAACTAACAGCAGGTTGTTAAGGTTGGCTTGGCGATGTCGAGCCCTAAAGACGTCACATCTGGAGTCCCCCAAGGCTCTATTCTTGGGCCGACCCTCTTCTTGGTATACATAAACGATCTCTTTGGGAGACTGGGATCTAAGCCGGTGACCTTTGCGGATGACCTTACCTTGCTAGCGCCAATTCCTTCTACAAACGACCGCAATGACATTGCTACGTTTCTAGAAACGGATCTTCTAGAATCCTCTATGTGGGCTAGAAATTGGCGAATGACATTTGATCGTCCGAAGACGCAGGCAATGCTGGTCTCTCGCAAGCCTAACCGTTGTGACATGAGGCCAATTTTATGGGACGGTGTCCGCATAACCAATGAGAGGTCAATCAAACTACTTGGCCTCACCTATACTGACAACGTCTCTTGGGCACCCCACATTGTGAGTAAAGCATTATCGGCTGGACGGCTTATAGGAATGCTGCGACGCCATCGGGACATACTTTCGAAAAGAAGCTCTGGGGCACTTGTACAAAGCAGCAATCCGTCCAATCATGGAATATTGCCTGCCTTTGAGCATCAATGCTCCTCAATTCGCCCTAGACGCCCTTGAATTCATCAACAGGAAAGCGTCCAAGATCTGTGGTGCCAACTTAGATTCAATCAAGTTGAGGAATCGAACCGGTGCATTAGCTGTGTATCATGCGCTTACGTACCAAACCGACTTTCCATCATTGCAACCTCTGTTGCCGCCAAATCATCCTGAAAGGCACCGAGCAATGCAAATCCTGCTTCCTGCTGAGTCGTACCCCGTTCACGCACAAGCCACCATTCAAACAGCTTTATACCATCCACTACCCGTATCTGGAATTCAATGCCTCCCAACCTAACTACAGAACTGGACCCGAAACGTTTCCGTGCTACTGCCTTTCGCCACATGAAATCACTGATTATTCGGTGACTGATCAAAAGAAGTAAAAAAAGAAGTAAGTAATTAGTCCTCTGTGCGCTTAAGGTGGTGTTTCCCTTTGGTCACATAAAGTTTGCACCATTATTACTCATTCATTACTTGGAGTTAAGAAGCCATTTTTATATCAAAATGTAGCTTGACATTTCTTCTTTTTAATGCATGCCACGAAACTAATGTTGCTTTTCTAAAATATTATTAACACATTTTAGAAGAAGTATAATTTTCCAGAATTTTTGCAGATGCAAGTAAATTTTTTCGCGAGACACCAGTTATATTATTCGATACCTCCATCAAATAGCTGGGGACGATTTTTTATTTATTGTGAAATCGCTCTTCGTTATAAAGAAATGAGCTGAAATGTGTGCGTAACCTGTATTTTGCCTACTTTTTCCAAATTTGTCAAGCGATTACTTTAGCTAGAAAGCAGCAATGGGGGAAACTAAAAAAATCGTCCCTGGCTATATTTGTGCAGAACACATTTGTTCAGTTGCAGCCCTCCAGCTTGCATGGTGAATGCTCCACAATCCTTGGAAAAATTGGTCGTGTTTTTGCAAAAACAATATTTTTATGATAGCAGCCTACAGGATAGCAGTTGGAAGAGGATCATGCGTCGGATAATTTGTCCCTGTGAGACCTTCAGATCGAGGCCCTTAGTTTGATGTTACGGCTTGCGTAGTTCAAGAAATGTTCGATTATTTTATTTCTGCAAAATGACAAGTTTTCGACGCCAAAACAAGAGAATCGGCTATATCTCACGGTAGAGAAAAGCTAGAAACTTGCTTTAAAAACCAAAAATGTGAAGCTCAGTGAGGTCTTTCGAATGAATATAGGCATAACTGTATAGTTGCTGCCAAACCTTCAGAAATTGGGAAAAACCACTCTGACCGGAAATCCGAATTCTTGAATCGTGATTGCGCGGAGGGTGTTAGAACGCTAAAAGAGCATATATATTTCGGAAAGTTTCATCAAATTGATCTTGATATGAACCGTCAATCAACAATATGTGCCCAAAAGGAATTACCACCTTAAAAGCTAGTGTCACTCTTACTACATTTTCATGCTCAATCGTAGCATTTTTATTCTTGTATAATGCACAGCCATTTTGTCAACCCCCCCCCCAGAAATTATTGGTCGCAAATTTGATAAAAAACGTTATTTCCAACTAAAAATCAACAATATTTCTTCATTTTTGCTTATTTATTTGAAAAAACATGGATTTTTTTCTAACATTTCGAATTTTTACTAATTTTGAGGCAAAATTTTCAAAATTTTGAGGGTGGGGTCTGGCAAATTTGGGTGGGTGGGGTCGGGGTGGGGTCTGCCCTGCCTCCAAAATTTCGAGGGTGGGGTCATAATTTTTCCACTTGGGGGAGGGGTTCCCCCCCTCCCCAGCAGGGGCGTATCCAGGATTTTAAAAAGGAGGAGGTCCAACCCGAAAAGGGGGGTCCGAGCATAATTTTTCCTCAAAAATGGCCAAATTTGGGCAAAAAATAGCAAAAAATTCGAAAAGTTTTCCGAAAAGGGGCTGAAAATGCGATTTTTGGCATAAAAATAGAAAAATCTTTTTGGGGGAGGTTTGGGGGGGTCGTGGAGGAGGTTTGGAAGGGGGGTCTAAAAAGTCCCCCCAAAAAATTCGGGGAGGGGGCCCCCACCCCCCCCCCCCATTTTTTTGGGTTCCCCCCCACTGCCGATAGGGTGCCCAGAAAATGCCAAATTTTAAGGATTTTGGGTCAATTGGGTCAAAATTTTCGAAAATTTTCCGGCTCCGCCGGAATTTTTTGGTCAAAAATGGTCTATTTTGGTACTCAAACTTGATTTCGAGCACTTTTAAGCATAGTTATAGCGGTGTATATATATAGCCATGGGGTGAAAAAAAACCCACCCCCTTTTTTGGGGGGGGGGGGAAACCCACCCGCCTCCTGGGTCATGGGTTGGAGATATGAGCTCCAAAACATAGCAGCAGAAAGCGCGACTCTTTCTAACCTACGTGTGCGAAGATCAAGACATTTGGTTCACTCCTGCTCATTTTATGACATTTTGAAAATGACAACTACTTTTTGGTTCAACCATCCAAAAATTTACCAAAAGTTTGGACCATAGGTGTAAGGTGGGGGGGGGGGTTGGGGGGGGTGGCCCCCCCCAAGCCTTTTTTCAACCCTCCCCCAAAACTTTTTTGGGGGGGACGTGCCCCCCCCACTGGGGGGGGGGGGGGGGGAATGCGCCGAAGGCGCGAAAAATGGCCAAAATTGGGTATTTTTAGGGTAAATTTTGAAAACATTTTCAAAAATGTCCAAATTTTTGGCTTAAGCTGTTTATTATTATGAGAAATACACGTTTTTAACTGTATTATGGATCTTATGACTCAATATTGACCTTATTTTGGACTTAGAAACATGTTGGCAATCAAGTTTTTGAGTTTAAAAGCACTGTCTAATGTTAAAATTACTTTATGGTTAGATGTTTTTTATCATTAGAAACGGCTGAAAATGCGATTTTGGCATAAAAATGAAAAATTTTTTGGGGGGAGGGTTGGGGGGGGGGGGTTGGGGGGGTCGCCAGAGGGGGCCCCCCCAGAAAATGTTGGGGGGGGAGCCTCCCCCACCCCAAATCTCCGTTACACCTATGGTTTGGACCGATGTAACTTTTGACTGGGTTGGGTTAGAAAAGTTTTGCAAATATCTGCAATGATGGCAACTCCTCCTCTTTGCACACAGCCAAAATTAGACCGATCCGCTGTACCGTTGGTCTGGCACATTGCCAAACGTGGCGGGGGAAAAACCCACCAAAATTTTTTTGAAAAATTTTTTAACAACTCAACACGGAAACAATTAGAGACTATAGCACGGTACTATCGAGCACGCTGCGTCATCCTATACGGTCAGATTCGGACAATTTTGCTTACCTGGCTAGCTAGGTGCTAAAAACCTTAAAAGTGCCATTTCGCTGCTGGAGGACCCAATACAGGTACAATTGTGGATTTTAACAGCCAATTCTACGTAAAAACCATTCTCTAAACGATAGAATAATAAGTTTTATCAAATTATATACATCATTTTTAGCATTTTTCAAAAATTGCCCTATGTTTATGTGTTAAACTTTATGAAACCTGGCCAGTTGATGCAGCATTTTCAACGGCACCTGAGATCTCAAAAAAAGCTACTCAGATCGGGTTTTTTGGTTCATACTAACTAAAAAAGGGTTGAATTTTACACTGGAAGTGTCAGAATTGCGATAGAACAATTTTTAAGACCTGTGAGGGGTGGGTTTATTTTCCCCCCATTTGGGTTTTCCCCCCATTGGGTTTTCCCCCGCTACTTTTTGCATTATATATACCGCTCTAACGGTACAACCTACAGAAGTGCAAATAGGCTTAAAAGAAAGTTCTAAGTACGCCAAGTACGATGGTATATAAAGTTCTCAGATAGCCCTTATAGTAAAAAAGTTCCAGCCAAAATCCGAAAATGTGGGTTTTCCCCCCATTACTATATACCTTGAGAAAAAGTTGGGGAGGGGGTAGCCGAAATTAGGGTGGGTGGGGTCAGCCGTTTTGAGGTGGGGTGGAGTCCGGAAAAATCGAATTTGGGGGGGTGCGGGGGGTAAAATATTTTTTGGTCAAAAATTTAGATCAAATTTGCTAATAAACGTTATTTCCAACTAAAAATCAACAATATTTCTTCATTTTTGCTTATTTATTTGAAAAAAAACATGGATTTTTTTCTAACATTTCGAATTTTCACTAATTTTGAGGCAAAATTTTCATAATTTTGAGGGTGGGGTCTGGCAAATTTGGGTGGGTGGGGTCTGGGATTTGGCCATTTGGGGGTGGGGTCTGCCTTCAAAATTTCGAGGGTGAGGTCAGCACTTTTCCATTTGGGGGAGGGGTTCCCCCCTCCCCAGCAGGGTCGTATCCAGGATTTTAAAAAGGAGGGTATCCAACCCGAAAACGGGGTTCGAGCCAGACATGGGCTGACTAGATTTCCACAGCCTACACTGGCAGCAGCTTTGCGTAGTCAATCGAAGCCGGCAGAAAAAATCCTTAGTTTGGACAAATTTAAAATTTCCACGCTATATACATGCAGTGGCGCATATAGAAAACTTTTTCGCGGGGGGCTGACGCGGACCTTACAAAAATTTGTCTGGGGATCGAAGCTCCCCAGCAGTGTTTTTTTTGCTCAAAAACGCGTGTAATTACACACTTTTTTCTGGAAAATAGCAAAAAAATTTTGGCGACTGTGTAACGTTACACCAAAATTTTTGACAAATTTTACCAAATGGTCGGAACTTTTTCCAATGCTCATTCATTTGTTTCCACATATTTACCGTTTCTGGGGGCCTTCGCCCTCCCCAGACCCCCCTTTTGCTCCCTGTCTCGCATTTTATTTTCGGTATTATTTAAGTATATATTAGTTTATATGCATATTATATTTGCTATATTTGTTCGTTCTTGTATTAAAAAGCGTACACCCAAATATTTTTCCAGCTGATGACAAAATTTAACTGGTTCCTTGCCAGTATTTCTGCTACAGGAGGCCTTTCGAAAAATTGCTCCTTCGGAAATTTTTCAATGGTGTTTTCCTTCTTTTCTATCAAATCAAAACCAATAAATGCAAATCATGAATGTTGCTTCTCTATTTTTTAATTTTGTCGATATGATTTGGTGAAACTCCAAATACGTATATATATAATATGACAATATATATATATATATATATATATGGTGGGTGAAAATTTTACTTATAATTTTTAACGGAATAATTTTGTTAACTATAAAATTGTGCTCATGTGTTAAGCCAAATGCTGTACGTAATTAGGAAATTTTCGCAAGTTACACACTTTTTTTCTGAAAAACAGCCAAAGATTTTGGAGGAATTCGTAGACATTTTTAGCGTCAGCGAAAAAAACACTACTCCCCCGCGGTTGAAAAAATTTATCAAAATATATAGTTTATAGCCCGCCGGGAAAAAAGCCATTTTCAATTGTGGCTGCTGAAACCTTTTTTATTAATAAGCGACAAATCGAAAATCTAGTGACAACTATACAGGCGCGTAATGCCAGGGGGGGAGACGCGGGGGCATGCCCCCCCCAAAATCGGAGGCGAAAGAAAAATCCCAACACCATATAGGAATTCATAATAAATATTTCAAAAATTTCGCCTGCAGCGCCTAGCTCCCGTGAAAATACCTCAAAAATAGCAGCTTGCACTTGAAACCGGCCTCCACAGGTTCTGTTTCAGCACTTATTTCTGAAAAATTTTGGCTTGCCCCCCTCCGAAATTTTTTTCTGGCTACGCTAGTGACTATATACCATGAGGCCTTGCGAAGAGCTTCAAAATGAGCCATAAAACGTCTCTCACGTACGGTTGGTGAAATTTTTTCGACCAAACCGATGGGAAAAGCCAATGGGAAAGAACCCTGGGGGACACAGCCGAATTTTTTTGCTGCAAGCTTGCCAGAACCGGTTTGGCTATATATATACCATTCGAAAGAAGCTGGTCGATTTTTAGTACATCTGAATCAAAAATATCAATATCTCTGTTTGCAAAAATCATATCACATTGACTTGAGAAAATTTCGTATGTTTAACACGTAACCAATAAATGAAATTTCGGAAATTTGTAAACTAATTGCTGTTCTGTAGTTTAAACATCCCTTATCATAGAAAACGTGCTTTTTATTGCATTTATATAAAGCTCAAATCCGACCTATTTTATTAAAAAATTAGCGATTTTTGGCGAAATTTGAAAATTTGGCTTGAAATGGCACCATCTCAGATTTTGGCCACCTGGACCCACACATAAAAAGGTCGAACCTAGGTAAAATCTATCTCAAATCAATCCGGGAGGCTTTGAGCTAAGAAATGCCTCGAATTTGTCCGCTTTGCTGCTAATGGTTAGAAAAAAATTTCGTATTGAAATGCGGGTTTTTTCCCGCCGGGTCTAGGTCACCCCCAGGTCGCATCTCAAAGTACCTCCTTATACTAGAGCCAAGTTAGCACTACTTCATCGTGAGAGAGTTCGAGACATATCCTCTGTGGAACTACAATCCGTTTTAGGCTGAGTCTTTCCAGTAGTTCAGGGTGACCCCACAAAGTTTTACCCTGTCTGACCCCCATGTTGGGGCCAAAAATTCAAAATTTTCAGAGTCCCAAAAAAAATTTGCTGAGTGGCAGCGGGACCTACAATAAGTTCACCCTCTGGGGTCTAGGGTGGTTTAGTTTGGACGTTCTTTAAGTTGGGCTAATATAAAATCCGATCTAGCTCTTATGGGTGACTCACTGGCGTCAGGTTTTCCCGCATATCGGATTAGATTTTCCTGCCGCTTCTAAGGGGTTGAATAGCAAAAATAGACATCTATGTACGATTTAAAAACAAAAAATCGGTAATTCGCACCAACAGCGCAGAAAATTTTTGAAACTGTTTAAAATGTTGCTATTGAAAATTTTAAAGCGCTGAAATATGGATAAATTAAGTAAAAATAAAGGCAATTTCACGCCGAAAATTTTTGAAATTTCTGCAAAAAA
>JASAND010028078.1:0-38834 GCA_030248195.1 Trissonchulus latispiculum
TTCTCTTATACCTCTCTCAGCTTTGGCGATAACAGGATTTGTCCATGTTTTTTTACCCGCAAATCGGGGAAAAAAACATGGTGCGGGGAAAAAAACATGGCCCGGATTTCTACCAACCAACCATTTAGGGTGCTTTAAAAGCGTTGTTTCAGCTGTTTTCAGTGTGCAAAACTACCTAGGCACCATTCCAACCTCACAGAAAGCTTAAAAACCGACTTTTTGGTCAAAATGCCAAATCCGCTGTATTTAACCTGTTTGGGCATGAAACCTGCTGGGAACTGGCCATAATATGCAGAATATCGGTAGAAATAAGTCAGTTGTGTTAAAAATTGCAATATCCCACCATTTTTTAAGTTTTTTGAAAATTTTCATTTTTACCATTGAAACTTATGAAACCTAGCAGGTTGATGCTGCAAATCAAATTTTCGAGCTAGAAGCTTCAACAATGCCCAAAGTTGGCATATTTTGAGGTTTTTAATGGTTTTAAAGCATTCTCTTTCATATAGAAGCATTAGTTACGCCTTCCTGAAGCATACGCAAAAATTTGAAAATTTGGTCACCATGTTTTTTCCCCGCTCTAGTGGACCCCATGTGGGGGAAAAAAAACATGGTCAAATTTTTTTACTGGGTTGACGTAGGGGAAAACCACTATTGCCATGTGATAGAGCAAGTCAAATTATGCCCGCATGCCAATTTATAGTAGCCAAAGTTGGATAGTTGGTTAGATATATACTTGCAAACTTTCGAAAATCCTTAGCATTTTGGCCCATTTTGGGAGGTCAACTTTGGTCAAGTACTGTGCTTACAGATTCGAACTCAGAAACCAATCTGATACTGTAGGGTATACTTCTAGACTTGCTCTTTCTAATGGGCTATACTAGGCAGCTGCAACTGCTATGGTTGGGGAGTAGGCGACCATGTTTTTTTCCCCTCTTTTCCGGCATGTTTCCCCCCCCTGACTATATATATATCCCCACTTGCCTAACTCCTTGCTCTGCCAGCTAACTCTTACGTTTTGTAGTTCTCACTTGGCCGCCTTTCTTTTCTTAATTTTTCAGATTCCTCACTTGTCTTATATACTCTTAGGGAACCGGAAATTTTTTTGAAAAGTTAGAGTAAAAACTGTAGAATTGGAACTCATGGGGACTCTCCTATGCGTGAGGTCACCGACTGGAAAGGGCTCTCCCACTCCCTTTCCCAGTAAAATTAAGCCAGCCCACTAGTCCTTTAGAAACGGAAATTCTAGAATATATATATATATATATATATATATATATATATATATATATATATATATATATATATATATATATATATATATATATATATATATATATATATATATATATATATATATATATAGCAGGGTTAATAAAAATCAAAATCGAATATTTGAGGTCATTTTCGCAAGTGAAGTCTGATCGAAGTAAGTTTAGTATGCATATATATATCAACTGTTAATGAGCCCCTATGGTCTAAATTTTATGCCGATAGCCCTAATGTGTCGAGAGTAATAAAAATTATTTTGAATTATTTGTTGAATTAGTTAAGTTGTTAGAATAAGTTATTATTATGTAGGGGCGCGATAGCGATTCAGCATCCGTGGACTGGTAGCTGTTTTGACTATCTTTCTCACTGATAATCTCAAAAATAGCGATTTTTCAAATTTTCCGAAATATATACGTTAAATTTTATATCAATCGAAAGGTCTCATTGTCGGGAACATTTTTTTCTTCTTGGACCACAGCCGGCAAATGCGGCAATTTCATATTATCGGCCGTTAAATGATTGTAGTGGTCAAGGCGTTCCAGCGCCGGTGCTACTCCCTAAAATCACATAAAGTAGACTTCCCCCGTTAAACGTCACCCTAAGTCTTTTACTTACATCAGTTATCAAACAAATAACCCAGCGAAGCTTCATTCTCAAAGATGTTCAGGTGTAAAATTTCTTAATTTGCTATGACACCGTCGTTTTCAGCCATTTTCAAATTGCATGCAATTAATAGCCGGTTACTCGCTAAGTACTGAACTGGGATTATACATATATATATACGTGTATATATATACGTATACATATCAGGGTTGGGAAAATTATTGCGGAAAAAAACTAGTTTTTCCGATTTTTTTCCGTTTTATTCCAGTATTTTTCCGTTTTTTCCGATATCACCAAAGGTTTCAAACTGTTTCTGGAGTGCCAAAATTGAGCGAATTTAAATGATTTTAAACGTATTTTCATGCGATAAACTATAAATACAGGCGATTTTAAAGAATTTGAATATTTTTTCGGAAAAATTTTAAAATCTTCCCGAAATTTCCAAGTTTACTGCTAATTTTTCAAATATTTTTCAACTTATCGGAGAAAAACTCGCGTGTATTTTTCCGAAGCCTGCGGAAAAAAACGGAAAAAACCGTTTTTTCCGGTAGTTTTTTTCCGGTGCCTATCCCTGATATATATATATATATATATATATATATATATATATATATATATATATATATATATATATATATATATATATATATATATATATATATATATATATATATATATATACGTGTAGTGAGATCTAGCATCAACATGTAAAAGCAAACAAATAGTTTGAAACGAAGTTCAAAAATCAGGCAATGTGTAATAATTTAAGCTTCGGATTTCTGCTTAAAACGCATGCTGGCTCACATTATACATTTTAAATCTTGTCCCTGACTGACACGATTAAATGTTGGCCATCATTAACTCTTTCATGCGACTGCAAAGAGCATTTTTCCTACGTACTTGCCTACGTAATCTTGTTTTCATTTGCTTTGTTTGTATATTTTAGCCGTGTGGTTCGTAAGTCGATAGCCCGAGTTCTGACTGTGATGAATCAGACGCAGAAGGATAATTTGAGAAAATTTTACAAGGTCTGACCCATTTTTTCTTAGTTTTTTGTATTCGTGCCGTGCCCATGCAAATGGAAGGAGGTAAGACCCAGGGGCGTGGAGGTAAGCTGCAGGGTTAGACAGGTTCAGTTTGTCAAAAATTTGTGAATTCATGGAAACAAAAATTGCAGATGTATTTTTCTCGGACTATTTCCACTTCTCGTAGTTGTCAGAGTGGCATACGTAAACTATTATATATATACTAGTTTGCTGTCACAGAAGTAAGGCGACCATTTTTTGGAGGGACGTCCATTTGGGCCATTTTCCAGACTTTCTCCGATGTTGTCTTTGTATGGTCGAAACAGTACTATGTTAAAGTTTCTAAAGCCAAAGTCGGAAAGTCTTATGTTGCTAAACATAGAAAATGAGAAAGTTGTCATTTTGACGGCCGCGACAAATGACAGAACTATGAACCCATGTTTAACGTTTCTGAACAGGAATGAACCGGAGCCTAGCTCCGGCCCGGCGCGGCGCGGCCCGGCCCGGCCCCCGGTGGTCAGGCCCCGGGACTGACGGGGACCAAAATTTAGCGAAATTTTGGACCTTTTTGGCCAATATTTTGTAATTTTGAAACTCAAAAATAGATAAGTTAGTCTCTCCTCATTGATTTAAGCAATAGTAGGTTTGTCTATGCCTAAAATTATAAGCAAAATCAGAGTTTTTAAGAAAACGTTTGAAAGTTTTCTATTTGATTTCCCAATTTTTAGGCCCCAGCCCGAGCCAGGACCACGATGACGGCCCGGTCGCGGTGCATCGCTATTTTTAATCTGCAATTTTTGGGCTTCTTTGTATTTAGCTTCATAAATTTTTGATTACTTTAGGCGCATTCAACAATTTATACTTTCAAAAGTCAGGAAATTGTAGAAGTTTAAGAAAGACCTACATTATTAGTGTTGTCTTCCGAGACTGTTTCGGGCTCGGGCTCTAGGCCGGGTCTGGCCCTGATTTTTTAGGCCCCAGGCCGAAACAGGCCCGGATTTTTTCCCGGGCGGTTTTCGGGCCAAACGAAAAATTGATATAAATGGATAGAGAAACACCAAATTTTTGCTGAGAATCCTTGAAACTAGAAGCGTTCCACTTCGATTGAATTGAAAAAATGTTATTCAGTACTGACTTTATATAGTATATCCAGTTTTGATTTAAAACTGTCGAATTACCTAAATCAGTTTCATTCAAATGCTTTGAAAGATGTGTGAGATTTGTGAGTGACGCATTCATTTGTTATACCTATTTTATTAAGACGACGTTCATAAAAATCCAAGAGACCAACAGAAGAGGTTATGATTAATAAAGCATTATTACAGAATAAACAGGCAGTGCTTCGTTTAAGCATATATATAATTTTTACATTGCTATTTTTGCATTTATTTCCTATTGTTTTGTTGCCGCTTTTTATATAGATATCTGGGTATATCCCTTTTTATTATTCTCGTTACCACCCCCTGCCCCCCCCCCCTCTAACTTTTGCTAGGGTTGACCCATTGGGCTGAAATTTTCAAAAATCCGGGAATTCACGAAAATCCGGATCTTGGAGCAAAAACTTTTTTGTCTCAGATTTAGAGATGCTCGCCCCGGATAATTCCGGATTTTGAAAATTTTCTTTAAAAGTGGTCGATATGGTACTCAAATGAAAGAGCTCGTCGAGCTGAACACCTTTCCTGCTTACAGCATTTTCCGGAAATGCGTCTAGCGAAAGTTACGACCGAAAAACTGACAATGCGGGAATTCACGAAAACCCGGACTTTGGACCAAAAACTTTTATGTCTCGGATTGTGCTTAAAAGTTGGCCATAGACTAAGGGGTCGTCTCAAGAAGACCAGGTCTTTAAAGACGTCTTATGTCTTACTAAGACCTGGTCTTTGGTCTTACTAAGACTTTTAATGTTTGGCCGCCTAGCGACCCTTGACATGACAGCTGTTGACATCCAGTGGTCTTACTCTTACCGCTACTACAACCTAACTTAGTGTGTGCATATGCATACGTGTTTCGCGCCGAGCAGAAGTTGTGGCAAAGGTCACTCACTAACTGACCTTCCCAACAAAGTTCCCATGAAGCAGCAAGTTGGCGTTTGTATAAGCATATAATGAGTGTGTATACTCATAAATACACTGGCCTTTATATGCACGCAGTTTAGTTAGGTTGTAGTAGCGGTAAGAGTAAGACCACTGGATGTCAACAGCTGTCATGTCAAGGGTCGCTAGGCGGCCAAACATTAAAAGTCTTAGTAAGACCAAAGACCAGGTCTTAGTAAGACATAAGACGTCTTTAAAGACCTGGTCTTCTTGAGACGACGCCTAATTCGATGGCGCTGATTTCGAAAGTAACTGAAATAGAAATTTTCCGAAACTTTAGGGATTTCGAGATATTCGCCCCGGAAAAGTCCAGATTTTGAAACAGTTCTTTTAAAGTGGTCGATATGGTACTCAAATGAAAGTTCGGTCAAGCTGAGCGACTTTCCTTCTTGAGACATTTTCCAGAAATGCTTCAAACTAACGTTACAACCGAAAAATTGAATGAGCCGAAAAAATTGTTGTTGCATGAAATTGTGTATGTACTTGGATACATCTGAGAAAACCCGTGTCCCTAAGAGAACATGACGCGGCAACCCATTCTCGCTACTTCGCTAGTTTATGTTTATTGTTTGCTAAAAACTACAGTCCCGGCTGAAAGTAACCCTCCTTTTTCCGCCGCGAACACTAACAAAAAATGCTTGCAAATTTCCACGAGCAGCAACTTTTTGTGTTTCTTTTTCAAAGTCCTTTTGAACGTTTTGTCAAAACAATTTAAATATATACGTAAAGCAGAAACACAGCGCCATAGTGTATAAGCATATAATATAACTGTTGTATGTATACGTATTTACAGCATCCTGGCTTGCTGTTATAAGCATGTATAGGCATGTGGCCTTTACTACGCGCTTATTGTGCTCATGTATGTATATATAAGCGAGAACATTAGGCAACACTATTTCTAGTTAGTATACAGTAACATACGTAAGCAGCTGCATCAAAAACCTAAACAAAAAATTAGAAACCTGAGAAAGATGTCCTAAAATGCATAAGTACAAGTTGAAAACCACTACGAGCAGGCGCGAGCATGGCTTAAAAAGTACCTCGAATTGCTCGCAATTGCAATGAAAAGGGTGGGTTATTTTTAGCCGGGACTGTACATCAGAAATTGTTTTTACTAATTTTGACCATTCGGGCCGGTTTCGGGCTCGGGCTTCAGGCCGGATGACTGGGAACGGCCCGACCCGGATTTTTCGCTAACGTGACAACACTGTCTACAGATCACAGTTCTGAAAACATAACTGACATGTTTTCCATTTTTCACTTTCAAGATTGTGGTGTATTCCTGGTGCATGGTAAAATGACAACTTTCGTATATTCTACGATAGTTCATCTATCATCTAGATCATCTAGATATAATTATCATGTAGGCCTCTGTTTTAACTTAGTCAAAAACCGACAATAGATTTTAACTGAGCAACATCGCAGGACTTTTTGTTCCGGAAAGAGCTAAATAAGATGTCAAGCCTGAGCGGAGGTAAAAGAATTAGGGATTTCGATTACTCCCATCGAACCATGTAACCGTAAATTTTTGTGTTTATTTTATTTTTGTTGTTCTTGCTTTCAGGGTAAACCGTTGAAACCGATGGATTTACGACGCAAGAAGACTCGAGCCATGCGCCGCGCGTTGACCAAGCATGAGCTCTCGCTGAAGACGCGAAAGGAACGTCGGCGTCAGCAAAGTTTCCCCCAGAGAAAGTTTGCCCTGAAAGTTTGAAAAAAAGGAAATGGAAATGTTTTGTTAAGTGTTGGTTTTCTGAGAGTGTAACTGTTCTGTTTGTTATGTTCTTTGATGTTTTTGTCCCAATTAAATGAAGGGAGTTGTGATCTTAAGTTTAGGATTTACTTGAGCATAATTTTTGTGCCGTTAGGGGCCCCATGTCAAGATTACAAGTCACTTTATGCTGTGTTCTATGCTTATTTTCATGAGGCTACTGGGGCTACTTAATTTTATAAAGAGATTTGTTCCATTGCTGGGCGCTACGTAGTTTCAAGTTTTTTCGTTGGGGGTTCCTCAGGTTCTTTCTGGGCGTGTATGGATTTTGGAGTCAGGATTTTCGAAGTTGTGGGGATTCTAGTGTCTAGGGCTGTATTATGAACTTACATGTGGTAATGCGTACAGTGTTGTAGGTTTCTTGTTTATTCCTGCAAAACGTAATTAAATTCCTGAGAAGTCGGGAGGATATGCCCACCTCCCAGTAGTACTAGATTAATTTCAAGAAGTTTGCTTGGCTTAGGGAATTTACAAGAAAGGGTAGAGTAGAGTTGTGACACGGGCGACGGCTTTTTACACGTTACATGGCAATTTTTCAATAAATCTCGATGCAATTTCAATGCAGTCTACAAGCAAAATTTCATGTAAGTATTTTCAATGGCCTTATTCTAAGGTGATTAATTGTAGCGCTTCTACCAGGGCTGGTGGACCAAGAAGAAATTAAAGGCAAGCCCAAGACACGAGGCGTCAGGCACCCTCGTACCACGAAACCAGGACCTAGAAGAGAGAAGGGAAGAGAGAGATTCGGCTTTTCACACAGGATTGAAAGTAAAGAATTGGCCCAGCCGGGTGTCGAGCCACGGCCCTTCTGACTCCGGAGCAGACATGCTAACCAACTACACCACAGGGCCATCAGCTGAACTCCCATTACAGGCTTATCAGTCTTTCCTATGCCTGCTTCCCTTACATAATTACACATAATAGAAGTTTGGATTGAGCTGTGCCGGTATCTGGGGGCTTCAGATTGTTATCTGATGGTGGCTACTTATTGGATAGAAGCACTATTCTGCGGTCGCATTGGCCACAACCTTTTTCACAAAACTTTACTTTCTCTGATGACAAGCTAAATGGCAAGGGGTTGGGGTTGAAAAATCTGATGCAATGCAAAGCTTACATGGAGTACATTCACGATTCAGCTGATTATATGCAACTAGCGAAACACCTTAGTTTTCTGGGATCTTTTCATTATAAACCCCCCCCCTGGCCCAGATTCTGCAAAACTTGACCAAATGAGCTGAAAGGTATGGGTATGTTTTCATATCACGCTGAGTTCAAATATCGCAAAATTTTTCGATTTCGCGAAATTAGACTTTTTCGATTCGTAAGGGGGACCAAGGAGAATCGAAAAAATTTTTTGTCTTCGATTTTGCTGAAACGTTGTATTTAGGGGGGTTTTCGAGGTCGCAGAACATGAATCTGAAATCCGTTTTAAGGTGCTGGTATACTTTTATGCAGTGCCTTTGTGGTGATTTTTCGAAACGCCATAACTTTCGCAATTTTGGGAGTGGGAAAGGGCTTTATACATCGTTTTAAAGCTTATAATCTGTACATTAACATGAGCTTACGAAACTAGCAAAATTGGCAAAAATAGCAAAAAAATTCCGACATGCTGACACCTGACAGACTGAATATAGACCATAAATTTTTGAACATCGATTTCTCAAAACTGTAGAATCGGCCAAAACTTCTTCTTGTGCCATGATATGAAGGACATGTGGGTCGAGGGACATTTTTTGGTTTTGGCTCAACAAGTCTCAGTACTCCAGAAAATCCGGCAAATGCGCGATGACACGAAATTTCGCAAATTCAGTTTTCTCACAACTGGAGATGTTTTAGTTCAAACCAAGAAAAATGTCCCTCCGCAATAGGGCGAACTTTCATTCAGCCAAAATCACGCGAATCTATTGGGTAGTTTTTGAGAAATCAATGTTCAAAACAAAATAATCGCAATTTTGCCAAAATGGTTTTTCGGCGAATTCTCTAGCTAAAAGCAACGAACTCCAGCGAATTGGTATTGATAAAATGCGCAATTGGACGGTGTATCGATTGAGTATAAATAAGCCGAAATTGTCTGTAAGATTTGGCAGTAATTTTGAAAAAAACTGATTTCTTCAAAAAATGGCCATTTTTGGACCCCAAAAATCGTTTTTGGCTTATACTGCCTTAACCACTAGAGGTAGCTCAAAAGTTGTAAGGGATGTGCTCAAAAATGCAGCACCGAAAATTCGTATCAAAAGCGTATACGCTTTTAAGCTACGCATATGTAAGTGTAAGCTAAGGAAACGTATCCAACTCGTCTCAAATAAAGCGTATACGAGTTTTCCTTTTTGAGCACATCCCTAAAAGCAACAATGTTCATTTTGGTGCCCTCTTTCCAGCCATAACAACCAATCCGGTGTATAGCGACTATGTACTGAGAGAATAAGGGCAAAAACCAAAACTTTTTTATCTTTACACCTAAAAATCCTGGACTGGTCCCAGAATGTTAAAGAGCACGCAAATAATGTGTATATTTGAAAAGTTTCATCCACTTTCATGAAGAATTGAAGCTTGTAGGGTCGAATTTACACAAAGCGATACCAGCACCTTAAGTTAAGCTTAAGATGTAAGCTTATACTGAGCTAACGAAAATTTGAATCGAAAAACGAACTTCAGATTCGTGTTCTGCGACCACGAAAACCCTGCATACAACTTTTGCGCAAAATCGAAAACAAAAAATTTTCGGTTCCCCTTGGTCCCCCCTTACGAATCGAAAAAATCGAATCGCGAAATCAAAAAATTTTTCGATATTTGAATTCTATTTGGTCGAAAACATACCCATACCAAATTTGAGCTCATTTGGTCAAGTGTTGCGGAATCTGGGTCTGGGGGGGGGGGGTTGAAAAGATCCCTTTTCTGATATATACACTGTTGAAATATAAACCGTCGATCTTTACACAATTTCTCAAAACTGCACAATTACTTTTTGGCGAAATCTCCGGTTTTAGCAATAAACTTACTCTAATAGGTGTTGGCCAATGGCAAATGTGTGCTGATAAAATGTGCGATGGGACGAGTATAAATAAATCAATATTGTCGTGAACTTCATTTTGAATAAACTGATTTCTTCAAAAATGGCAATCTTTCTGGCTTATACAAAATTAATCGTTTGAAATAGCTTAGGCCCTATTTCTTTAAAGATTAAAGGGATTAGATTAAAATTAATCCGCATTAAAGAAACAGCACCTCGGATTAAACGGATTAAAATTTAATCCAGCGAGTTAAATTTTTATCCTGTTATCCTGTTAAATCCTGTTATCCCGTTAAAATTAAATTTAGGATTAAAATTTTAATCTAATCCTGTTTCTTTATTCCCACTTCTGATTAAAAAATGGAAGAGTTAATTTTAATCCGAACTGCTTAATCGCTGTCCCTTTAAAGATTATATAATTTTAATCCGTTTCCTGCATTTTGAACTTAGTTTTTAATCCTCGTGCAGCTACGCGGATTAAACGGATTAGATGTTGGTGGATTAAAATTTTTAATCGCTGCTTCTTTAATGGAGGATTCAACGAATTAAAATTAACTCGTTTAAGCCGAGGATTAAAAATGGTCGGATTAAACGAGTTAATTTTAATCCGTTTAATCCGATCATTTTAATCTTTAAAGAAATAGGGTCTTAGTGGTAATAAAAAAATGTTCGTTTTCATTTTGGTGCCCTCAGTCCAGTCACAGTATACTGTGAGAATTTTGGTGATATAAACCTGTAATTTTTACTAATATTTCTTCATAACAAAGAGCGATTTTATAATAACTGAAAACGGTTTCTAACTGTTGATAGAGGTAGTGAATGACGTAACTGATGCCTCTCGAAAATTTCTTCCAATATGTAAAAATCAGAATAAAGTGCATTCATTCTAATGTTCAGTGCAAACTCTAGGAAACCAAAGTCAGTTTCCAGGTATCCATTAGAAAAATGAAATCTTTGACTATATTTTGATGTAAAAAAGCTTCTTATTTCTAAGCAAACAATTATTGATAATGCTCCAAAGATGATATCATCAGCTCAAAAGTACAGCTCAAAAATCTTGGCAACATACAAGAGAAACTTGAACTCTTATTTGCTGGAGAATAATACCGTATATATAGTGGGTTTCAGTAGACTCTCAGAAAACCACATTCAAAAGCTAGAGAAATTGTCAAAAATTTCTAGGCTGAAAAGGTATTTTTTAAAAACATTAAAAGCACTGAAAACTGAAAATATTTTTCAAATCATCTGAAACTTCATCTTAATGAAATTCTTCTTGAAATCATCTTAACAGCGCTAAGCTAAGCCTCCCGAGATCTTGGTTGGTCACATTAGACACGACATTCTGATATTGTATTGTTCTGATTAGTTTTACTTCAAACGCACACAAACACACGACTAACAGTGGTAATCCTGATCCCGTGCAGGAGGATAAGTTTTGAGGGAAGTTTTTGAACCCCCAAACCCCCCTTGCACATGTGTAACCACGTCTCTTTCCCCCAAGATTTCGGCCTTAATGTCGAGGGGGCGCCCTAAATGAGGCTTCATAGCACGCAAGTTTTTAAACGTTTACAACAAAACTATTGCATCTCCAATACTTTGATGAGAATTATAAAGTTTTCAGTCCCTTTAAGCATGACAGTTTGTGTGCTGAAACTGAAAATTAATTTGGCAGTCCATTTTATGATATATTCAGAATAGAAGGTTCCCTGCAAGTCGAGCAATCTATCTAAAAGATATAACTGAGAACAAAATAAACAACCTGGAAACATGCTCACAAACCAAAGCGCGCCTTCCTTTTTCATTGCTTTTATTGGTTAGTACATAGTTCTAGAGATGGAACTAAAACTTCGTCAATGTTAAAGGATCATCCCCTTGATTCTTCCGTCAAGATGTCTTCAAAGGCCAACAAAGTAGAAGACTTACTTGGCCAATACTTATCATTAGCAAATACTACTCCAAACCTGTTGATGTTTCGAATACTCGGCTGTTCTACCTGCGCGCGTAACTCGCCATTTCGACTCGTACTGCGCCTGTATGCTTGTTTGGTTGGAATGCTTCTTTGCGGTGAGTTTTTATGCTGCTGACTCGAATTGTTGACACGTGTTGTAACCATATCTGGGCAGACTTTTTCTCGGACGGGGGGTGGAAATCCGGTGCGTTTCCCTCGAAATCGGTACTATATGCTTTGGTGCGTAGTTTCAGACCTCAAGCTTTTGTTTGAAAAATATAACACTGTGGATAGTCGACCGTCTACTTACATTATGCTGTGATCATTCCATTATTTAACGTAAAGTTGTGGAAAGTAACCATTAACCTCACGAAAGTAACTACGGGGGGGGTCAGGGGCACTAGCGTAGCCAGCAAAAAGTTTCGGGGGGGGGGAATGCAAAATTTTTTCGGGGGGTCCGGGGGGGGGCGAAGCCCCCCAGAAGCTGAGAAATTTTTCTATTTCGTGACCTTCGTGGAATTTTTACAGAGTATTCGTTGAAATTACAATAATTTTTAAGGCGCAGTGCGTGTTCATGCACCCAAATGATGCAGAAGGTGGTCAAACTACACCAAATAGAGTAATTGGTACTCTTTTTTAAGCGCGAAACGCGTATTATAACGGTACAATACACTTATTTCGCGCCGAAGGCGCGAAAATTTTTTGGAAAATGGGCGTTTTACACATAGCAGGAAAAAATTCCTGGGGGGCAACACAATTTCGGGGGGGGAATTCCCCCCATTCCCCCCCCCCGGCTACGCGCCTGGTCTGGGGGGCGGAGCCCCCCAGAAGTTGAAGAATTTTTGCTGTTACAACTCTTTCCAGGAATTAATTTAGAGCATTTCCGCGATCAATCAATGGGGTAAAGTATGGGCAGTAATCTGTTTGCTTAATTTCATGCTTTCGCTGGAAAGATATATTGCATGAGTATTTAGCGGACCTATTAAGTTTTGCCACAGCTTTACACATTTACTGAAATGCGTGCTGTGCTCGAAATTTTCGTGGAATTCAGCCAGGTCATGATTCTGCGGAATCTTGCTTGGTTGGTGTACTCAATCTCTTTTGATAGACGCATAAAGTCCAAGTAGGCCAAATCCGGTGCAGTTAGGTCAAATCCGGTGCGTAGATAACCGAAATCCGGTGCATCGGAATGCCACATTCGGTGCGTCAGACGCCAAATTCGGTGCGTCAGAGGATGAATCCGGTGCGTCGGTAAGCCAAATTTGGTGTGTCAGACGACGAATCCGGTGCGTCAGTAAGCCAAATTTGGTGTGTCAGACGACGAATCCGGTGCGTCGGCAAGCCAAAATCGGTGCGTCAGAGGATGAATCCGGTGCGTTGGTAAGCCAAATTCGGTGCGTCAGAGAAAGAATCCGGTGCATCGGTAAACCAAACTCGGTGTGTCAGACGCCAAATCCGGTGCGTCAGAGGATGAATCCGGTGCGTCGGTAAGCCAAATTTGGTGTGTCAGACGACGAATCCGGTGCGTCAGTAAGCCAAATTTGGTGTGTCAGACGACGAATCCGGTGCGTCAGTAAGCCAAATTGGCTGCGGTGCGTCAGAATACGAATCCGTTGCGTCGGCCAGCCAAATTCGGTACGTCAGTGGCCACATTCAGTGCGTAGATAGGTCAAATCAGGCGCGCGCTTGCATGTTAACAAATTTGGTGTGTAGACAAGTGAAAACTGTGTGGAGATGGAAGAATCCAATCTGTGCAAACAAATGCGTAAATAAATCAGATTTGGCTCCGAGTCCAGATTTTCAAAAAATCATGTAGGTATCATTTTGGTGCGTCAATTCTTCAAAGAAATCATATAGGTATCATTTCGGTGCGTATGTGAGACCTGGGGTGGCCACCCCCCGTCCACCCCCCCATTGCCCAGGTGTGGTTGTAACCAGGGTTTTTTTTGGTTTTCGGATTTGCGTCAACCTTGCGTCCCGCTAAATTTAAGTTGCGTCCCGTTAAGAAATTTTGCGTCCAGGCAGAAATCTTGTTTTAGCGTGTTTTTTAGTGCAAAAATTGTTTGATTTATAAAAATTTCGATAATTTATTTAGTGCAAAGCTATTTAGACTATTTAGAAAGCCGATGCTGCTTAACGGTAATGCACGATTACAGGATTACCTACCAAGAATATAGATGTTTCCAACATACACGACGGGGGGTCTGGGGGGCGGAGCCCCCCAGAAGTTGAAGAATTTTTGAAATTACAGAATAATCCTTAATGGAAATGTTTAAAAAGATTTTATTTGGCGTCTGTTGCAGAACTTAGTAATTTTCGATATATATATTATTGACACACATTATTCCGATATTTCAATGTTAGTTAAACTAATTAAAGTATTAAAAATTTATGAAATATTTAGGAATATCATTGAGAAGAAAGGTAGCAAACATTAAAACATACATTCGGTTTCGCAAACTTTGACAACTGGTGATCCTTGATAGCAGAATTATTGCAAATGAGCACCGGGGGGTCTGGGGGGCGGAGCCCCCCAGAAGTTGGAGATTTTTCGAAATTATGGATTAAATCCGTTGTGGAAATGTTTAAAAAGATTATTTGGCAACTGTTACATCTATTCTAACTAAAGCTCCTAACGCTAATGCATTTTATGTGTTAATTGCATCTGTGAATTCTTGAATTTTGAATAAAGTCAGTATAAAGTCAATAGAGAAGCGTGTATGCTCCGTGCAGCGTTATTCAACTGCAAAACAGTGAAGCATTTGTAAATACTATTAACGTTAGTTATGATAAATTGATAGTGAATTGCTCGTACATAGGCCTTTTGTATTTGAAAATTTCAGAAAAATGGTAATCTTGCATTCTTTTAAATTGCCATTTGTGTATTTTTTGCGAAAAACGTTTTTTTAGAAGAACCAAAAAATTTGGATATTCTGCTTCTGCTGCAGTTACAAATTTTGTTAATTTCGGGGTTTTACTTTAGTACTAATCTTGATCCTGCCTGACCTGTTGAATGAGAACAATATAAATGTATAAATATGTATACATGTATATAAATGAACCTAGTAATCTCTATGTATTTATTGACGTGAAATTCATGAGTTCGAAAAGATCTGATATATATGGATGCAGGTGGACAACAACTTAACAAATAACATTGAGTAACATTGAGACATGACCTTGCACCTTGGCTTTCCATGACAAAGTGGGAAACACCGGGGGTCTGGGGGCGGAGCCCCCAGGATCCGAAGAAATTTTTGGAAAAAACGGAAAAATTGGTACTGGAAACATTTAAAGTTTTTACTATTACAAAAGTGAATTTTCTCCCGAAATAATGTTGCGTCTAGCTTGCGTCCCGCTAAAATTTCATTGCGTCCAGATAAGAAACTTTGCGTCCAGACGCACATCTGGACGTAAAAAAACCCTGGTTGTAACTATACCTGAACGGCAGGTCAAATTTCACTGACGCTTGGGGAAGCAAAATTGGGTACCCGTTGTGGAAGCGAATTTTTCCGAAGTGTACCTTTGAAAGCGAGTCTTTAGCGATTTTTGCCCTTTTTTTGCGAAAACGGCTATTTTTAGCAAAAACCACGCCTTTTGGACGGTTTTTGGCCAAAAATTGAAATTTCTGTTGTAAAACCTATTTTTGGGCAATTTTCTTACCCCTTGTGGGAAGAATTTCCGGACCCCTTGTGGGCGACTCCGCCGAGGAGGTGGAATTTCTCGCTTCCCCCGCCTTGTCCACCTGTGGTTGTAATCGAAAAAGAAGAAAAGCAAGAAGCTTTTGAGATACACAGTAGTTGATGCACTTGAGTAGACATAAAACGGCGGTTCGAAAACACATGGTGTCGTACCCAGTTCAGAGGCATGTGGCAGAGGTCAAAACTAGTGACAGGGACCCGAAGCACCGGAATTTTAGTTTGTATTAGGAAGGGATATTGTGCCCACGACATTTGAACTGGGGATTGCACCATTTGTGTTTTTGATCCCATTTTGTACCCACTTGCATGGTAACTAGAGGGCGTTCTACCGAAATTTTTTCTCTCTGACTAAACTTACTTTACTGGTTTTTTTCTTTCTTTCTTTCTGTTTCTGGAAGTAATATCCGTTATCTGAGATGTAGAATACATGTATTCGTAATGCTAAATTTAACGAAATTGGTTGATGTTTAGCTATATTGAGCAATAGTGTCAGATTTTATAGGAAATTTAAAATTTCAATCTAGTTTCAGCAATATCTGAGAAATTCGAAAAAAGAAAAAAGTTTATTCAAGTTCCCTATTTAATTATTTCCTCAAAACCAATGTTGTTCTCTCCGTAAGGGATTGATTTTTTGTGTTTCCTCTTTGGACTATCAAGACCTGTGCGGTCCCATTAGCAATAGGAAGGAATTGGAAATATGTTGGAAGTTTCTGAATATAAACCTTTAAGTGAGCAGTCAAAGTGATATAGGAGACCTGATTATTTATCCACAATGTGGATTTTTATGTGGATACGAATATGTTAGCAGTAAATGTGATTGTTTGAAAATTCTACATAAATAACATTTAATCTTGAACATTCCAGGTCTAAAGTTATCCATACAAGTTTGAAAGAATGTCTACCAGTTTAGAAAACTATATTGTTTAGGATCCATAGTAAGTTTTATATATATTAATGTCGACCATATATCAGGGTTGTTTACATTGGACGGATCAATAATTTTGTTCTGGATATGCTCTCTTGCATCCGCTCTGGCCAGCTGGATAACGGTTCACTATCGAGAGTACTGTTTCTGCTCTTCTAATAGCTATTGTGATCGTCCCGTAATGAGTATTGATCGTAAATGTAGAATTACATGGCATTTGCGAATGATAGTATTTCCAATGGGTTCCATTGGTTCGCTTTTGACATGCACCATCCTGCGTCTTCTGGGAATCAGTAAATTGCCAGTGATTGCCGCACTGTGGCCCAAAGCGAGTGGCGGTTTTGTTCTCACCGTGCTAGCTTACATCTCCACCGCAGCAATTGTCCCATTGGTGTTTCTTTTGAACCTTTACACGGTTGACTGTTTGCGTAAAGCCGTCCAGCATCTGCATTTGCAGTTTAAAGCAGCAGGAGCCGTAGAAAGCATCCTAATTGATCAGTGGCGACTGCATTATCTGAAGCTTTCAGAGCATGTGTTAATTCATGACCGAATCTGGCACTGGTATTACGGAGCTTCATACATACTGTCTTTGGCCTTTACTGCTTCCTCATTTTTTAATCTGATTTCGTTTAGCCATGACATTGATTATCTTTTAATGATGTTTTCTGTGTGTACCTTTTGTCTAGTGTGGTTTGTTGCCTTTCTGTTGCCAGGATCTTGGTTGAATGATGACATCAAAGAACTAGCAACGCTTCTGTCGGAACTTCCTTGTAGAAAGGATGAATCCCAGCAAAGGCAGAGAAACACTTTGGCCAAGAAACTGGAGCTACTAGATTTAATTCGAAACGATGTTAACTGTTTGTCAGTGGCCACAATGTTTCCTCTTTCCAAAGCATTGATCCTTGAGGTATGCCAGACCGTTAAGTATATTCATCTAGCTAATATTTTCTATCAGTAACTAAGATATTAAATAAAACCACGCAGTCTCAAAGAAACTTCAAGCTGTTAAATTAAATGAAAGCATATATTATTACCCACAAGCTTTTGCAATATTGACTACGCTGTACATATTTCACCCCTTCATGTTTCTTGGGAAATGATTGGTGCCTATTTTAGCGTGTTGTTTAACTAACCTTGTCATTAGCTATAAAGATAGTTCGCGATAACACATCAGATACCAAGTTTAAAAGGATCTCTAAACTTAAACCGTCTATTTAACAAGAAAACGACTATTAATAAAAGGTCTGTTTTTGCAAAATTCAGCTATACGTTCAAAACGTCTACACTTTCCCAACTTCGTGAGCTTTTGGAACTACAGTGGAAGCTCTTTTTGTGATTCAAATTTTTTACGAGATTTTGGCATTTTGGTTTTCTTGATTTTTAGAAAACACTTGGCTAAAACAAAGCTGAAACTTTTTCTGAGGGTTAATCAACACAGACGTTTTATCAATTTTAAATTTTATTCCCACTAATTTTTATTCTTTTTCAACGAAAAGCATGACAACGTATAGTCAGACCAAGAATGCCAGGATCTTGTCTGTGAATTTTGTGGAATATTGCTTGAAATTTAGCCACTTGCATAACAATGGATTTTTCTAGTATCACCTGTAGACAGACATAACCTATAAACCAGACGCAGGATTTAATTCAGTATGATTTTAAAATAATTTACTTTAAGATTACATTAAACCCAGTACAAGTCAAATTTACACAAATTTTGTCAAAAACTTTTTAGCACAGGATCAAAATCACGTGAAGCTGGGAAATCGTAGCCGTTTTGAACGTGCGAGACAATTTAAACACGTTGGCCCCAGAAGGGGCAATATTCCTTAGTGGACCTTTAAGAATTTCAGTAGGAAATGCTCAACAATCATCTCATACTATTTTATACAAACTTTCATAAAGCGAACGAGACTATTGAGTTTATTGTTCTAGACTTCCCTCAGCATTCTTTTTCTGAAAGCTGAGCAGAACAACAATGGGAGTATACTACCATTCTGGTTAACTCTGTAACATTGTTGAACTTAATTCAAAAGTAGTAGTAATTCTGAACTGTCTGAAAATTCTGATATATAGACAAAATTAAGCTTTCCAGCTTAGTTTCTTACGATTTTCACGAGAACAGGATTTGTCGGTTCAGTAGGGAGAAATTTGTAACTTTTTGTTTTAAATTTTTGGCCATATCATTGAGACGAGTGGCTCACTAAAGATTAGCTCATGGTCTCAACTTCTATGAATTCTTAATGTGCCTATGTGAAGCTCCCAAGCTACACTTGTGCACCCAAAAATATGCAACCGGTCAGATTGCTGGCAGTTCACAACTGCGATAAGACTGAAATTCCGTTGCTTATATTAGCTGCTTGTCTAATTTACATAATTGAGCTTCCGCAAAAAAGTACCCTATACTTGCCCTGTGTTAAGATAAGGTTTTGATGCGCTGAAGTAGATAAAACACATGCTAAACATGGATAAAACTTACATTATACATTCCTGTTCTAGCAGGAATAAAAAACTAGAACATTTGCCAATAGACGTTTTGTAGATGTAGGTTGTCGTTTTATCGGCAGTCGTTTAGATTTAGGCGTTTTAAACAGATACCGTGTGAAATGGTAAATAATGTACAGAATGTACAGACCGTTAAAAACCGAAGATTATTCCTCACTCGAAAGACTTGTAGCTCATAAGGCAATGTTTTGTT
Source organism: Trissonchulus latispiculum (assembly GCA_030248195.1). Taxonomy (NCBI): domain Eukaryota; kingdom Metazoa; phylum Nematoda; class Enoplea; order Enoplida; family Ironidae; genus Trissonchulus; species Trissonchulus latispiculum. The sequence goes on from JASAND010028078.1 coordinate 19,044, forward strand.
TCAGTCTTTAACTGGCCTGTTGTCTTATGTTGCCATAATGGTTCAAATGAAATCCCCTGAAGCTGCGAACCTAAGCCACAACGTCACTAACATAATGCAACTGAAGACCCTCTTGTAGCCACCTGACAATTTTCAGGTAATTGTGCAGGAGTTTCGATTTGCTATGAATCCGTTAGCATCCTGTCGCAGTTGAGTAGGAATTATGCACTATGTTAAAAACACTGTTAATTGTTGAATTGTCCAGTTGACGAAAAGTTTAAAGCAAAGCGATTTAAGATAAGAAAACATACAGTATGACCGAGTAAAAGATTAGGATCAAAATTAAAGCAGCATCTAGGAGCTCCATTGTCAACAATGCATACAACATAAGACAAGTATGGCAAAGGCGAGGGTTGTTCAAGCCTATTGCTTGTTGCATTTAGAGCTTACTGCATGGTTGTCTGCCTTAATCAAAATGTGTAGTGCACTAAACAAGTTTAGAATGGCAAGAGATTGGCAATGACTATGCCACTAGCTTCTCATTTCAAATAAATTAGACAGAAAACAATTTGGTGCAGTCCACTGATAGACAGAGTTTTACATTTTACGAACAATTTGAAAAAGTGACGTTTTAAAACAATTTGAATAAATTTGTTCAGGTTTTCAGAGTCCGTTCGTAGGTGAATGCCACACCCATTGAAGTCTATTGAAGTCCATGTGTCAAGCTCAAACGTCGATACAATGTATAGAAAATATAAACAGAACTGAAATACTTAAGCCGGATATTTCGGATGGTGAAGTAGGCATTATTTCGAATTTAGGAAAGAATGGGTTTCCAGCTTCTGTATTTTATGTGTCAAGTTATAAAGTCGATATTTGTGGATCAGAGTTGGAAGTTTCTTGAGGCAAAACGTATTTTGCGGGAATTTTCTTTATTCCCCAGCCATTTTGCTATACCTGTTTGTCTAGGAGAGTGTGTAATCCTTGTACCTTTGTCCAGGGAGGAAGAAGTTTGAAATGTAGCCTCCATCCCCAGAGCAGTTTCACTACAAATGGTACTTGTGTACTTAACATGATGCCCTTTCGAGAACGCAATTCAGGCATTTGCCTAGTATTTGAATTGCACTGTTCGTGCTTGGTCGATCGATGAACTCAGTCTAAATTTACTGGACTCACCAGCAGTACAGTTGTGAGATATTACTCACTGAGGAACTGAAAATCTGGTTTCTTTCGGACTAGCTACAGCACTAGCCGTATCAATATAAAAAGGAAGTGCAAGCTTGAAATTTAGTGGTCTATAGTTTGCCATCGGATCTGTGTTGTCTTGGTTCTTGTCGTGTAGGTTTAGGGACTCGATTTGGTGACTCCCATTTGGGTTCTCCATTTATAGGTTACTGGTGGCTTACGTCTCTCGTTGAGTTTGTCAAATGTTTTGTTGCATTTTTGTCCCAGTTTTGGGTTATTGAAGTTTGTATTTGTGATTTAAATAAAGTCGTATGGTAGTTTTCCTTTCGATTGATTGAATTACAACGGTCGTCTAAGCTGACGTCAAGGTTTGCTCTCGCCAAATATTCAGTAGACTTGCTCTCCACTTCTCTTAGGCTTGAACACACCGAGCACTTATCCGCAATCATTTTTGAGTCCGATATAGTGTTTTGATTACGAACAGTCTGACATTATTTGATTGATATACGCACAGTCTGCTACACAGTAAGACAGGTCAATGTTGCGTATGTGCAGACAATGCCATGGATAGGCCTGTTCGTTGACGTTAAACCCATGCAATGGTTGAAAGTATTTCAATATTTCCCAATCTTAACTGAAAATTCGTTAGACTTGGAAAGCAAATGAAGCAACATGACGACTTCACTTGTGAAAGAACCAGTAGTGTAACAACTACCGCAAGCATCTGAAACTTTGTCATCTGACAACGATTTGCTCATGTGAACGCAGAGTGTAAGTGCCCATATATCCATCATTAACAACAACAGCGCAATGAAAACCTGCATGATCAAAGTGTTCGTCATACCGAGACAGTGTTTTGGTGATATTTGCGGGTCGTATCATGTTCCTAAATTCAAAGGAATTAATTTTTAATTAACTCATGAACACTTGAATACACGTTCATTGGAACAGACAAAATTTATTAGGGTATAATTTTATGGCTGAATTACATTAACATTGCAATTTTATTTTTGATTCGACTTATCCAATTTCGCGATTAAGGTTATGACTCTCTTTCGCGCACTGATGTTAGAAAAGCTGCTACTAGCTAAACCTGATGGAATGGCTAATTGCGTGGTTAAAAATCCTCAGGTTAAAGATACGACCGGGGACAGTTAATTGAAAAAATAAGGCGCAACTTCCTCCGATAGAGAAGAACGTCCTCTGAGACGTAGTACAATACTACTATAACTAGCTTGAAAATTGGCTTCACAATTCACAAACTTGGGCATATTTTCAACCCCTTTCTTCAACCTTGTGAACAGTCTCATGCTGTTATATATGGGTATGTAATTTCTGACATTACACTTAACTTTCAGTGTAAACAAAAATTGCCTGATTTAAGTGATCGCGCAATTTTGACGTTTTCACGATAGCTCAGGAAAATTTTCTCCTCTACGCATACTCACAAACAAAGCTATCCCAACCAGATTGTTGGAACAAGTTAACAAGCCTTTATACATATCGCAACAATCTAATAACCAAATCATCAAACTCAAGATGCATCAAAATTTCAGTTCAAGCGAATGTGTGTAGCTGTCTTTGCGACACGCACCCTGGTCCAGGTTTCAGATATATTAGCGATAACCTACCTAATATATTGCACCACCTCTTTACGATGTTTGTCATTTACAATAAGGTGGATCTTGCATCTTCATCGCGGCAGCGCGTCTATGATTCGTTGTATGTCATATTAATATTAAAGACCTGTAACATCCAACTTCTATCTGATCCCATCCTTGTGGAACAACTAATTCAATAGTTACGGATGACCACATATAATATGCCCCCATAGATTCTCAAAAACATGGCAAAATATTAGAGTTCCAAATCAAAGTGTGATTGCGTTATTTATGTTGAAAGCTGAAAAACTTGACAATTTCGGTGATGACCCTTTCAAGGTCAAATAAAGACAGGACGCCATCGAGAACAGGGTTGAACGATAAACCAAATAAAAGCTAAGGTCATATCTTAGTGCAGAAGCTATCCAGCCGTTTACATCTGTTTCAAAACCATGGCCTATTTATGGAGCTTGGTCTTAACCTGGGTTTGCTGGCATCGACATTGGAAGTATTGAGGAGACCCCTTCAAGAAGTTTGCAAGCAGGTGTTTTCATTGAAGTTGTATAGTTATAGTTAATATTCCAAGCATATCCACACACAGAATGTTAACTTTCCTAATTCATTTTTAAATAACTGCATGAAGCTCCATGGCCGATGTAGCATTAAACTGTCCAGTGTCATCTTCTGGCGCCTTCATCTGGACCATTAGGATCACATATGACAGCAATGCGGTTAGGGACTAAAATCACAAAGTTGACCATTAGTCGAACTTATTACCGCTACTGTATTCGATTGAGAATCGCAAAGCAAATGATACACTATTACTTTTCTGAAAGATGCATTATGTGGAGACTAGATTGAAAGCATTTGTGATCGAGACAGTTTCGAGTGGTAATAACACTGTCAGCAAATATTTAATTTAGTACACCTTGTTTGCATAATACTGCTTCTATAAGAAGATCTCCGCATAGCATCCAGGTTGACTCTCGGGCTGATTGGTCTACCTCAGCCCGCTATGATCAAAAAGTCAATCAAGATCGACCGATGTGATTTTTTGACAGTTTAGACTTAGAGTTAAGGTGCTTTGTCGTTAACAACACTATTGCAAACATATTGTAAAGTACTCGCTCCATTTCCTCCGCTTAGAGCTTAGAAGAGCTTAGAATGTTGGAGATTTCGCTGATCGAATACTTTTACCTTATAGTAAACCGCATACCCAGTAGGTGGACCATCCTTCCAGTCAAGGGATTTCGACTTAAAATCGCAGATTTCCAAAGAAATGTAACGTTTCAAATTTCAAGCAATTCCATGCTCAAGGCGCATTCATATTTACACAACGCAGTGAAATAGACGATGTAAAAGCAATTTTTTAGGATTTGCGCAGTGTACATTTTACAAGCTGTTCGAAGCTCATATATTTTATCACAAAATTTATCTGAGCTAAGTAAGCCGGATGAAATTAAGCAGAGGCTGATTACTTTACAGACTGTGGTTGCTGTAAGCAGTAATTGTTATTGTATCCACTAAAAACTTATTGTATTCATATGCAAACAGCAAAGTGACAAACTTACATTTAACAAAAATGACTTAGTTATGGGAAATAGTTTCGCAACTGTGAAGCAATTAGAATCATTCCTAATCAAATCAAGCAGCTCCATCTTTTTAGTCATAACATTAATGTATTCATGCTTCTGTTCGCTTATCCGACATGGGCATCGGGACACATTCAAGGCCAGCCCTTTAAGATCATCATTCAGCAAAGCTGCTGGCAGCAATGCATTAATCAGTGTGAAGACTGACACGTTGGATACAGTGAAAAGAAAAAGAAGAAGATCCAGCTCATGAGTGAATGCGATCAAATTGAAAAAAGCTGAAGCTGTGCTAATCAAAGATAAAACGAACGTCATGCCGTAAAACCAGCACCATGTACCGTCGTGGAGTCGAATATGCAAAGAAATATTTAGATATGAATTCCGCCAAGTATGAAGAAAGTTTTCTGTTGCAACTTTACTTTTGTTAATGTCTTCTCGCAGTGGATGTATGGCTTTCCGTAAGCAGTCAACAGTAAATATGTTTAGTAAATAGACAATTGGCATAAGATAAGAGTCTATAATTAAACATAAAACCGTCAAAGCATAACCCAAATACGTTTCTGGCCATAATGCAACAATGATTAACATTTTATGTATTCCCAGTAGCTTGAGGATAGTAATTATACACATGATACATAATGAGACTAAAGGAATTATGCAAATAGCAATTCCCCACGTCTTTTCTGGTTTGATTTTGGCCAGTGATTCGCGGTAATTCTTGAGACGGTAATCACGAAAATGAGACGTCATCCAGTAAGTAATAGCTAGCACAAGAGAACATATCCAGAAGCACATTACGGATCCTTCAAGAGTAAACAGGCTTCGAATTAACCATACATTGCAGGCAACAAATGCTGCCAGCGATGCTAAAACGAAACAGATATTAACAAAGTCAATAATCTGCTCAATCTGAGGAACACACTCTCAATCAATCTGAGGAATAGTGAGTAATACGAAGGGTTTATAATAGGAAGGATAAGACACTCACCTCTTCCCAGCAGAATATGCTTACAATATGCCCGAAACACTGAGGCCAAATTCTCGGGGGGAGGCTTCTTTGCGTGTAAACATAGAACTCTAGCGTTTTTCAAAAGAGGACGTTTTTGCCAAATTAAATGCTATAACTTGAGCTAGGAAAATCTAACAGCAACAATTTTTATACCATTATGTTGCGTATAACGAGATCTTTTTAACGATACTAAAATTATGTAGTTAGTTAAGGCAATCTCTTACTACTCCGGCAACAACAAAATGAAATTTGCAAATAATAATGAAATTCCTGGGATTTTTGTGGAAAGGATGTTTGATTACCGGTTTTGTAAGAGATTGCCTGGATTGAACCCTATGATTTTTACACCGTTACAAAGATCTTGTTCTACGCAACATAATGATTAACACGTTAACACGGGGTCCGATTCTGGGGGTCTACCCCGACCTCGACGAAGGGTCTACCCCTGAAAATTCTCAATATTTTAAGGGGGTCTGCCCAATAATTAGTAAAAATTGGGAATTTTAACGTTTTTGACAAAAAATTAGTGAAAAATGACAATTTTCAGCGATTTTTAAATAATTCTTTGAGAACATCGCACAAATTTGCTAAAAAATACCTATTTTTGGTAAAAATCGCTGAGGGGTCTGCCCTTTTTTCTTTCTGGACGGGAGGGTCTGCCCTTTCTTCCTTTTCTCGGAGGGTCTACCCCGTTTGTTGTCGGTCTGGGGAGGGAGTCTGCACCCCCATCCCCACGCGTTATCCTATGGTTGTATGTTTACACCCTGAAAATTTCAGCCTTAATGTCTCCAGCATATTGCAAGCTTATTCTATTACGAAGAGCTGAGTCTCTTACTCTTGCTATTATAAACTTTTGGTAATACTAAGATTCTTTCATGTAGCTAATATTGGTTTTGGTATTGTACTGTAATGTAAAGAAATTGGTTTTAAAATGAACTCAAATTATGACTGCAACTACAAGTAATATGTCAAGTACTATAGACTGAAACATCCCTGTAATAGGATCATGCACAAACTCTGCAGGCACACGTACTCGCGGTAATTGGTAGTTTTACACTTCTTTAAGAACTGTAAATTTAAACCTTTAAGACGATATACAAAATAAATAACCTGTGGCCAGTTGCTAATAGAACGTTTTTGGCTTCAACACATAAACATGCAAGCGAGTGAGCACACACAAATGTGTACTAGGTACTAATTTTGAGAGGGGTCACTGGGGTCATTAATTTGTGTAGTGGCTCAGCCGTTATCGTGCAGATCATGTCTCCGGTCTTAATAACTGAGAGTGTAACGCTTGTCACACTCCTAGTTATTAGTTATTATGTACTCTTGCCAGCATGCATTAACAAGGGCACCTATTTCTGATGAGTCCTGTTCCTGTTTCAGCAGAAATTTTATCTGCTCTTGTAAGTTATCTGAAATTTGGGGGAAGGGCCCAAGAAATAATTTCCTAGAAAAAGTGCAATTTTTGGGAATTTTAAGCAAATTAGGTCTAAATTAGCTATTTCATAGTCATTTCAGGGCAAAATAAGCAGTTTTCGCCGGTTTCTTCAATTTTTTGAATTTTTAAGAATTGGCTATTTTGGGCTAAACTTTCCATTAACTATTAGTTTTCCTGCCTTTCCATCCACTGTCCTCTGTCCCTTGGCCCTAATTTTGCTAGCCCTTGTACCGAAGCTAAAGTGTGGACCCCAGCTATTTGATAGATGTATGGAATGACCTAACCGATGACTCATGGCGCAATTTAGTTTAGCCTGCATAAATCTAGAAAAATAAATTACTTAGAAAATGAAGTAAGATAATATCCCAAAATTAAAATTTGTTTTGTTGAATCCATTAGAAAGAAAAATGTTATGCTTTATTTTAATATAAAAATGGCTTCATAACTCTAAATAATGAGTTATAACAATAATAAATAGTAAAAAGGGTTCAAAGTTGATGTCTCCAAAAGGAATCACCAGCTTATGTGCTATAATAATACTCTAATTAGATGTTACTTTGGTTTACTACTGCAAGAATCCTACCAAGAAAACTGAGTTGACAAGAACAGTTAACTTGTCACAATGTTTCAGCTGATACTTGTAAGCAAGATAATTGACCCACCTGACAATATAAAGCCTACCAGGAATGCATGGAGCTGCAGCAATAATTGAGCCGTTCCACTTTTGGCTTTGGTGGAGCAGCCAGCAATTTTGAACAAGGTCAGTTTTGGAGTAGTGGTGGCTAAAATAAGGTGTTGGTGTATTTGATTTTCTAGGTTATCCATCCAAGGAAAGGTGTAAAAAAAGAAGGTATCCGAATAACAGCCGCACCAATGATTTCTTTAGCGCACAGATTGTTCAGTCAACAACGTTTGCTCCAGCCTCCATTTAGAGATTAATGTAATTTGAGTACATCCTAACAGTCTTAAGTTGATAAAGTGGAAAGTAGATTGAAGAGATAACTAAAATGAACTAAACGATGAAGACTGACTTACATAACGCATGCAATGCTCTTGAGCGTTTGAAAGCTGTGCACGTTCGATTCAAATTCTGGCTTCCTTCAAATTGAAATTCAAATAAGTACCTATGGCTGAGCTAGCAGAAAGTTGGCGCGTTGAGGAGCTGACCTATGGCTAGAGTACTCCAGCTATCCAATGCTCGGTGGTGTGCAACTTCATTTTTCAGTCGGGTATCAAATTTAAAATCACTGATTTTGCTCAGCTCAGTTCAATGAGTTACATTCCCTTAGAAATGATACTGAATACTTACGCAGGGTATTGTAAGATATGATTAGTACTGGCACTGTATTGCATAACTAGTACAATTGTTCAGCATTTCATTACTTACAAATCTCTTGGGAGACCGAAGTAGTATAGGAGCCGACAGATGGGACCAGCTTGTACAGGTGTATCTTTGACTTGACGAATAGGGTCATTAATCATTCAGGTAAGGTCATTAATCATGGAGGCAGATGTTTTCAAGGTCATTGTTGGTCAATTCTTTTAGCTTGGATAAGCTTTATAGCATATATAGTACTAAATTTCGAACATAGTAGTGTTATTTACTTTACCTACGTAGTGCCTACGTATTTATCTAGTTAGTTTATCTGCCTAATTAATGTCTATTAATTAAATGCTTAATTGCCTAATAAAGTACCGACGTTTTCAAGCTTTTGTTTCTTGTCGGAAATTGTTTGTCAATGATGGGTTTACCTGCTTTCTTCCAGCTGAGGGTTCGACAATGTAATGTAAAAATTTTCCAGATTTTTCTTCTAAAATTTTCCTTTTCTTGCCTTTATACTTCCATTTAACAACTGGACCTCTGCACTAACCTTGAAATTATATGTCAAAATGGAAACTGTGGACAAAATACAGATTGTTAGTAACAACCACCTCAAATTATTTGTAATACTTACGTACTGTAATAGCTAACACTGATAGTAAGGGCAACTAAGTTTACATTTTAAACTCCGTAGCTCCATTAATTAGTACTAACTATAACTACTCAAAGCAAACCGCTTTCCCCTTACCTAGCGTGATCATATGAATAGCATGCTGAGGATTCAAACCTGTCTCTCCCTATTAGCTGCCTTCTAGTGTTATCATATGTTCAACACACTGAGGACTCAAACCTGTCAAAAGTCTTTCTCCCTGTTAGCAGCCTTCTAGCAGGCTCACATCTTTAGCATACTGAGGACTCAAACGTGTCAAAAGTTTTTTCCCTGTTAGCAGCTTTTTAGTGAGCTCATATCTTTAGCATACTGAGGATTCAAATCTGTCAAAAGTCTTTAAGTGCGTCAGTTGCAGAGATAAGACAAAATTTTCCCGACCTCCCACCACGCAATCCATTACTCAACTAGCGAACTTGCGCGCCCAAACGTGTCGATTTGAACTATTAACTAACTCCAGCAAGGGATCAAGTACAATTTACTTTGAAAGTCTATCAAGGTAACACCAACTTTAGAATAATTTGAAAATAGAAATATAGGAAAATTTCCACATCCTTATGGGCCTATCACGATAACTACGGAACACGATGTTGCGGAATTAATTAATCACGCCGGCCCGACTAGCGTGATTAAAGGTACTATGTTCCAAAAGTCTTTGAAAATTGATACCACACCCAATGTGCGTCGGAACGACATCGTCAGATTTAGCTAAAATATGAAACCAGTCCAGACTCATTTACATATTTTGAAAACGGCAACAGATAATTCAAACCTTCATTGATTTTCTTTGTTCTTGTGTAGCTCTGTCTCGGCGTATTTTCAAATGGAAATTGCGGCTGATAAAACTTTTGTCTTGCTTGTAGCGTAAAAACTCAAATAAACAAATATTCCAATCGATATCTACAAAAAACTTTCCCCTCAGCATAAGGAGGATTCCAAATACAATTTTATGGATCTCTGACGAAGATGCTGTATAGGTGATTACAGTTATAGTGCGCCACCCCTTTTGTGTGAGGATTTAGTAAATTTACTGACATGTCACAGTAAATACAGTATTTACTGAATGCAGTATTCACTGCGTCAGATATATAAGGACAATTTACTGTTTTACTATCGTTTGTTTTGTTTTGTTTAAAAGCATTAGTTTTGCACTAAGTTTTTAAATAGGCCCTTTTTGAACTCAAACTTCGGGTCCGACATTTTGCTGACACGGTAGCACTAGGTGTATGTGAATATAAATGTGTCTCGTATATGTAAGTGTATTACTAGGGGTTAGGTGTTACTAGGCAATACTAGGTGTACGTGAATGTAATATTAAACGTAGGTGAACGTTTATTAGAGATGCTTAGCAACGCTTGGTTTGGTAGAGACCTAATATTTGCTTTACAGGATTTGCAGAACCGAAGTCTCCACTTCGACTACATTAACATTCCTAAACATTAATGTAGCGGTTACTAAACGTTAACAATACCAAAAGCATCAAAAGCAAAAACTAAAGCAAACGAATAGCCATAAAATGAATTAGATATTATACACAGAGTATTGTATCAAGAGTCAAAATATGGGATACTTATAAGATTTACTGCAGTGCACCTTAAATTGTCATCTCACGTCGTCATTTGGCTCAAAAAAGGAATGAAGAACTACCGCCACAGCAAACGCCATAAATGCTGAAACTTTGTGGATTCTATTCGCTCTGTTGTCGAAAAGGCTGTGACCACCACATGAACACTTCCTTTTCATTCCTGTGAAGAATGATTCAGAACATGAGTGTTTTGTTGTTGATCCCTGACACAGCTGGGTACAGCACTCTGATGATCTTTTGCAGCTTCGAATGTGTCGGCAGTTTTGCATACTGTGTGACCCACTGCCACCTCCACTGCTGGTGCCTCCAAAGCCTTTGTTTCCACCGCTTCCAAATCCTCCACTACTGCTGCCTCCAAACCCACTGCTACCTCCGAACCCACCACTACTACCGCCAGACCCGCCACTACTTCCAAATCCTCCACTACTACTGCCTCCAAACCCACTGCTACCCCCAAACCCACCGCTGCTGCTGCCAGACCCGCCACTACTTCCAAATCCTCCACTACTACTGCCTCCAAACCCGCTGCCACCCCCAAACCCAACGCTGCTGCTGCCAGACCCGCCACTACTTCCAAATCCTCCACCACTACTGCTTCCAAATCCTCCACCACTACTGCTTCCAAATCCTCCACCACTACTGCTTCCAAATCCTCCACCACTACTGCTTCCAAATCCTCCACCACTACTACTACCTCCAAATCCCCCACTACTGCTGCTTCCAAATCCTCTTCTACTACTGCCGCCAACCCCTCCGCTACCTCCACGTCCAAATCCTTTGCTGCTACTGCCTCCAAGTCCGGTGCTATTCTCAAACTCACCACTGCTTCCGCCAGACCTGCCACTACTTCCAAACTCACTGCTACTTTCAAACTCGCCACTGCCACCGTTCGATCCTACACCACTTCCAAATCCGCTGCTAGGGTCTCCTAATCCCCGTCTTTCTGTTCTGCCAAATCGGTCGTTTCCACTGTATTCGCTTATTCCACCTTTACAAGAGCAGTTCTCCTTGACAGTGACACCAGATAATGAGCACGAATGTACTATGTCTCCATGGCATCGCACTACACAGCAGTCCAAAGATTCTTTGCAGTCAACTGGTTGGCTGCAATGCTCCCAGGATTCCGCTAACAATGCTAAAAGGTAAAGTGGAGTCAGTACAATAAGTTCGTTTCACAGTGTGCCATTCATTTCGCTCAAATCACAGACCACTGGCAAGAGTCCATAATTATTCCTTATAGAAGAAGAGTAAGCCACTAGATGGCTTCTCTTTAATGCATTGCGTTCACAATACGCGAATGTTCCCCCGTTTGGTGGGGGGAGCGAGTAGCAGAAAGAGGTACCCGTTTGGCGGGGGTGGCCAAAGGGAACCCCGTTTTTGCAGGGGTAGCAAAAAGGGATCCCCGTTTGGTGGGGCGTAGCAAAAAGAGGTCCCCGTTTGGTGGGATGGTAGGCAGAAGGGGTCCCCGTTCGGGGGGGGGGGTCGCCAACTCAGGCTAAGATTTGCTGTATCTGATTGGCTGTTTGCGACCCCCCCCCACCAAACGGGCACCATATCTACCTACCCCCCACCAGGGACCTTTGTTGCTACCCTCACCAAGCGGAGACCCATCTCATAAATAAACAGAAACCTCCGTAATCCTCTGCTATACCCTCCCACCAAATGGGGTGAGGCTCTCTGCAATCTGATTGGCTGTTGCCTACCCCCACCCCGCCGCCACCACACGGATACCTCTTTTCGGCTTCCCCCATCCCCCAACCAAACGGAGGGGGGGTATGCGCTGTCGATCAATTCGCCCCCTTTTCCCACCAAACGGATTGGCGTATTGTGGGCGGAGCACCGTTACGCAATGCCAAGAAGAGAAGCGTTCTAGTGGCTTACTTTTTTTAATGTTTAGCGCAATTATTCACTCTTGTCACTACAGTGCACATAGTATTCATTTTCCGCTGAGTTTGTCACCTTGTCACACATTGTCACCTACCACAATTTTGTTCAATAATTTCAATGCACCTATGGAGAATTGAAGTGGAGAATTTTTAGTGTATTGGACAGTTTGAGAACTCCGAAATTAATATGTAAATTTGAATTACGACATTTTGAAATATGCAAATTAGTTTAACCTATATTTAAAGGAGGGAATTTTTCATCACTTTTTGGTCACCTTTTGTGTCATTATTTTGATGATTTCTCTCCAAGGTGTATCTGGGAGTTTATCTGGAAGAAGTAAAGGTTGCAGGTTAGTTGAGGGAATTAGTCAAAATTTTAGTACAGTACAGAAGTCGTGCTATATTTTTCTTTGAATAACTTATTAGGGATTGAATAATTTATTTATTTATTTATTAATGTTAAATGACTTTAAACTTCAATAAAAGCCGCGACCGTGCAAAAGCCAAAATTGGTTCAAAACTTCCATCTCCAAATCCAAAATTTTAAGAATTTATTATTTCAAAAGAGAGATGGGACATGTCCAACCTTGGTTCGGTCCCAGACTTACAAATTCGGTATGACAGAAATTTGGCATGTTTGTAATTTCTTTTACCTTGCACACTACAATTACTTGTTATATTTTTAGGGATTTAGCTGCCTCGCAATGGGGCCTGGTTCTGGATCTTCTATTTGGACGATGATCCCTTTGGGAATTTGTGCGTCTATCAAAAGATATTGAGCACACAAACCTAGCAAGATTCCGCAGATTCGTTCAAGCTAGGTTTTGCCTAAAATGATTCGGCGAAATTGAGCTGACATGGTCAGAATTGTGCTGTCCAGTTTTTCTCAAAGCCAAATTCCAGTTTAGTGGATGGAATTCTGCTGACTCGGATAAGGCGCGTAAACATTTTGCTGAATTGAGCTCTGTATTTTTGGAATTAAGCTTAGATATGGCTTGGACTTGGCAAGGCACGTAAGTGTTAAACTTAATTGAACCAACGTTTTTGGATTTCCGCCTAAATATTTCTTTTACTGGGCTTAGCCTTAAAAATATTTTACGCTGGAACAGCTGGAAACATGCTGCCAGGAATTTGCTTTAAACAAATTCCACGGTATCGAGCTGTATTGGTTGGAATGCAGCGGGCTGGTTTTTGCCTCAAATATTTTCCGTGGAATAAAGCAAGCATAATATTGAGGCGTCCCATCCGCGGAATCTTGCTTGGTTTGTGTACTCAATATCTTTTGATTGGTGCATTGGCCATGAATCCTCGTAAAGCCAGGTGGTAATTGTTTTCTTCAGTCGTTGGCATTTGCTGATTTAAGCAAAAAGGTTTCATTTGAATAGTTTCACTAGTTTCAGTATTTAATCTTATTTTCGAACGTTTCTGCTTCGAAACTTTCTTGATACCTGGTTAGTATACACGGTCGTGTTTTTTGTCAAGATAAAATATTTGTTTTGACGAAAATCTTCTCCGCTTGAAAGAATTTCTTCTTCAAAATCACACGCTTGCTACGAACTGAGCCATCCATTCTTGATTCATAAATTTCCATAGCTGTTAAAAATGGACCAGAGGGACTAACTGGCATTGTGGACCTAGTGTTTTAATTGTCCTCTGAGACTAATCAACAACCAGAAAGGTGCCGAAAGTCCAACAACGTGGCGTCCTGCATTGGTTTCGGCTCGAAAACCTGTGTGAAGTTTGACTCTACTGCTGTTAGTAAACTGTACGAAATTACTCTAATAAAACGAATTGTCTGCCTAGAATTTGGGACGAGACTATAAAATCACCGCTAACTACGTGGTGTGCGATGATAACAGAGTTAAACCCTAGGTCTACTTAGAGAATATTTAACAACACAAGAATTTACTGTCAAAATTCACGACTGAGCTAGACAAAACTTTCACATAAATTTCTAGAAAATACTTTAAAATTAAACTAATGCAAGCGCCAATCACTACAAAACTTTACAAACTTTACCACCCAAATGATTCCCAAAATTGGACCAAATGGACCAAAAAACCCCGACTGCCTGACTACTCCAACCAATTCAACTAACTATTCAAGCGCAAAACCAAATTGGCTAATTAAGCTAAAGTCCCAATGACAAGACAAGACCCACAAAAACACTGAGCGTTTGTCATCTTTGAATACTTTCAATGCAAATTTGCAATTTAAATGTGCGTTCTATCTTCATTCAATTTCTGAGATAGCGTTTTGATTGTCCTCTAAGGCAAATCAACAACCAGAAAGGTGCCGAAATGCGCCCTGCATTGGTTCGGCTCGAAAACCTGCTACACTGATCGCTAATCAACTAACTACTTTAAAGCAAGGCGTTCCAGCGGAACTTAATTGTTTTACGATGTGGAATAAGGAAGAATATTTGTCATTTTGACAAGCTTACTGCAAATTAATGTAATTGTTGAGAAGCTAGAACACTTCATGTTCGCTGAAGCAGATTACCAGAAATATTTCGATATTTGCGTCAAATTATTGCACAACGGCTTGTGGTTAACCTGCAGTTGAGGCACAGATCGCATTAAAATTTTTTGTATTATATATGTATGCGTCAAAATTCTCGCCGCAGAAAGCTAACCTGGAGTAGCGCTACTCTGGGTTAGATTCAGCACGCTAAGCTAACCAGAGATTACAATTGGTCAGTTAGCCTTAGGCTTAATTCTGACTGGCTGTGGGTTACACTATGCCAGCCAGCTGTAACAAAAGACTGAACCTAGTAACCTACACCAGGGTAGTGAAGCTAACCCAGTGTGGGGCACATCAAGTGAACCCCAACAATGTATATATTTTTAGAATTCTCAGGAACTCGAGATTTAGAAAATCCGACAAAATCTGGAATTCCGGCTTTTATTTACGGTTAAATCTATTTCTTTTGCTTTTCGCCGAATTTTTAACGCTATAGAAATTTTGTTTCCTCGATCAAATCGAGCTGGTCCAACTGCATATGTTTGCTCTTACAAGTTTTTCACGAAAATGCACCCAATTTCCGGAATTCTGTGTTTTCAAAATTTGCGGACTGAAACTTTTCTCCAATACCCACAGGGCATTATTCGAAAGCTCTTATGGAGCTGAACTATTTTTGTACTATAATGAGCTCCTGAAAATGCAGTCAATTTCCGAAATTCGAGAAAACCAAATTTTCTGGATTTTAAAATTTTCTTCAATACCCACAATATGCGTATCATTCGAATGCTCTTGATATATATTATATATGGATTCTAAAACATATACATTGTTAAGGTTTACTCCAAAGCCTAATCTGCTATAAACGTCCAAAGTTTGTACACACATTTTTTGCTCGTACTAAAGTATAGTAATTTTTTGGTGAGGGGTGAGGGCTCGACACCGTTCAGGCTCCTAGTGAGGCCTGTCAGGTGTTTCTCTCCGCAGACGGCAATCAGACAAGAGACGGAGAGAAGACTACGGATAGAAAACGTAGTCCCCAAGCCAAGCCGGCGTAGGTTATTGCAGTCTCGCCCAGGGCAACCAGCCCTGTTCCCTCCAAGACAAGTTGCCCTCCGTATACCTGTAGAGACTAGGTTGGCTGAAAACCTAGAAGTGCCCACTTGGAAGGCAAATGGTATGAAAAAACAATGGCTGCAGAACAGACATGTGCAGGAGGAGAAGTTCTGGGGGGGTGAAGGGCGGCCGAAGGCCGCCGAAAAACCGAATTTTTCCGGTTTTCTACCGGAAAAATCCGGATTCTGGGGGGGTGAGGGACCCCTCTGGGGGGGTGAGCTCAGGTCTGGGGGGGGTGAAAACCCCCCAACCCCCCCCCCCCCCCCAAGCACACGTATGCTGCAGAATAGGATCGGAAGGGAGGCCAAGCCTCAAATAGGAAAGAAGGAAAATGCGGTCTGAGAAGGTTCAGATAATAATTACATGAAAAGGAGCAATCAATGCGTTAGCTCATACAATTTCCAATTACTTAACACCAAGCTTTGCAACTGATCTGATTCTGGTTGTCAAGCAACATGTGTACTCAAATTCAGTTAAACAAAAACAAGTCACAGTTTAGCTACGCATATCCGTTGTCTGTTACAGACCATATATGTTCATGATAAAGTTTTCATTCCAAGTCATAGGCCTCAAATTGAGCAAACTTGTGGAAAGCATGTGATCTGATCATTGCTCTTGCGTGGGACAATTGCCCACAGAAGCAGCCATGCTATATGCGAAATGAGTCTGGACTGACACCCAGCCAAACCTCATCCTTCAATTTCATACTCCCTGTGCAACTGAGTTTCTTTGCATATCAAGGTTATAAAATATTATCGATCTCAATTCTTTTATTAGTAAATTTGTGGCATCAGAAAGATTTTGCGAGCACGTGGTATCGAGTGGCTACATATGCTACGTGCTAGCTTCACACAATTTCTATCTTCACACCCAATCGACTCTACTTCATATTAATTCCAGGGCCTGTAAATTCTGGCATTGACTTATTTCTATTGACCAGCATGCGATTTATCAAAGTCAGTTTTTTTGCAAAAACCCGTTCCTGTCCATGCGATTGCCTTTAGGAGAAAAGGTGAAATGGTTTTTCTGTTACAGTAAAGAAATCTGGTATGGCAGCAGCTTAGTAACCGGAAAGATGGTACACATATAAGATGGAATGAGTAAATGACATGACAAAATCCAAAATGCAAAATTAAAATTAGATAAATTACTTTAATTAAGTCTATCAATTTTAAAGAAATAAAATTTGAAAAGTTTCATGTTCGAACATCATCGTCTTCCAAAAAATTGTCTCAACAATGGTGACAAGGAAACTTTGAGCGTGAGCCGTTCAGAGACTGTGACATACTTGTCCTGTGTGCTAAGTTAAGTTCAACTTAATTTTGGCAAAATTTGTTTATTGTCTATTGCATATTGAAAAGCTGAACCTCCCCCCTTTCCTTCCCTCTGGTAAGTCCTGGATTCGTGGGTACTAGTGTAAAGTTGGAAGTGTACCGACCAAACTTTACGAGTGGGAAACTGTGCACAAGGAGAACGTCGAACCTGGAGGAGATGTAGTTCCAGTCGACCTAACTAACCTCGCCAAACTACCTAAGTGAATCCTACCGAATGGAGTTTAACCACCGATGAGGAGCAAAGACTCAGATAGAAACCTACCCCAAATTTGCTGAAAAATACACGCTTAAATAAACTAACTACCTACCCAATAAATTCTCAGAAAAGCCCTACTTACCTAATACACAGTTCTAATACAAAAACCTAGGCTAAAATGACGCCCTAAAATGGTCCAAAAAGAGACCACATTTACTTGAAAATAATATGCTTGACAATGGGGCGAACCCCGAAAATTGCGTACAAAAATTTAGAGTAAGAAATACAGTGTAATAAGGACAAATTATTCTAAACAATACACGAGCAAGGCACAAAAATAGAATTACAAAACTTTCTCAATAAAAATACAAGAACTACTAAGGAAGAACTACAAAGAACTGACCTAACTAAAAAAGAGAGGACTTAAACATTGGGAGTAATTTTTAAGAGCATTCAAAATAATTTAAGAACAATAGATTAAAACAAATAGAGACCAATTAATTAGGAAAAGTCTAGCTCGACAGGGTCAACCTGGAGCGACTAGAAGCCTAGAGGGGTATACCCTTTAGACATATGAGGCAAGGTGTAAAGTAAGCACAGCAAATAGAAGCAGGATAAAGCACAGCTAATAATAGGTCCAATAGAGAGAAGTATAAAAACACACGCGACCGCACAGTTTGAGAGAAGGACCTAAACTGAATAGTTTTTGAGAAGTCTAACAGAGAACTAGTTTTTGCCAGCGTGGAAGAATTTGATTGGTTAAAATTGAGACCAACTTTTAGAGAGAGAAAATGATGGAAATTTCTAGCGAAAGGAGACATACACACAGCGCCAGCTAGTAGCTAGGCTGACTGACACATATATACGTATTTTCTACATAGGCGCACAAAACTCAAAAAGACTTTTACACATATATTTCAAAACAAACTTTCAATACAAATTTCACACATTATAAATTACTTTCAAAATAACATTCTTAACACAATTTCAATCCAAAATACTTTCAAGCACACATACATACTATTTCTAGAGGACCGACGTCACGCCGCCTCATTACAACTCCCCAGGGCTTACCGCCCGAGCTCCTGCGAGGGACAACATAACCAAAAAGTAGACGAAAATTTAAACTCAGAAAATTTTTGACGAATTTTTGGTAAATGGGTCTCACAACGTACGTACACAGAAAACGAGTTATGATACATGACAAATTATAAAAAGCAAAGAAACTAGCTAAACAAGACTAAATACTGGAACAAGATTAGGGCTGACTTGGCGTCAGCGGACTAGTGACGACCGGCTAGAAAAATGCGCTTGGGAACTGCCAAGATATTGCCACTGGGACGGTGCGCAATTGGGAAGAAGACCAGGTCCTCCAGCCGTCACGGCGAGGACAAGTACCCATAAAAAGAAAACGAACTATGAAAATAAGAAAAGAACCGGAATGTCAGCTTCATGAGAGCATCTTCGGCTAAGGTACGGAGGTAACCTCTCGCACAGCTCACAGAGCGCAAATTTCGGCTGGGTGGGAGGGTGAGCCTAAGCTCGCCACGACTACCTCACTTCCCTTCAGATCTTCCACAAAATTTAAAAACCCAAAGGGTTATTAAGATAGGTTAATTTAGTAGAATTTAGAATTAAGTAAGTAAATCCCAGTGTTTCGCGCAAGGTTAGGAGTAAGTTTGTGGAGTCTTTAGATAAAATATAAGTAATTAAAATTAAAGATAGGACTACAAAGTAGTCCAAAACATGCTTAAGCATGTATAAAAAGAACCAAAAGGGTACAAAGAAGTCCCCAAGTACCCTCGTGGCACTTATGATATTAATTAAAATTAAATTAGGGGGGGTTAAATGGAATCTTGGAGTTAACTAGAACGCGAAACACCGGTTAAAATGTAAGTAAAAGTCCTGTAAAATAAGAAATTTTGTAGAAGATCCTCCCAACCGCGCTGCAGGCCCTAGAATGGAAGGGGCATATAAGTCGGGAGCTACTTTGGCGCACTGGAGAGGGACACAAAACTGACATTTAGATAAAATTTTAACCATAGAAACCAGATAGTGGGTACATTAGGGCAGGAACAGTTGGGACTACTAAATAAGACAAAATAATTTTGGTAAAAAGTGGCGGCAGATAGGGGAGACAATAGGACCTAACCGGCACGTCACACATCCCCTGACGTTACATCAGGTAACAGGGGGTAACAAAATACAAAACCCGCAAAATGAATCAAACCCGTTAATAAAACTGCAAAGATAAGAAAGAAAAACTTCAAGAAAAGAATGAACAAGATTTTTAGTAAAACTTTTTGGAAGAAACTTTGGTTAGCTGATTAGAATATACATAATACATACGTAAAGCTATATATGACATAACAAAAATTATGCAGAACAAACCACAGACAGAAAATCACGACAAGATACA
>JASAND010028079.1:0-12395 GCA_030248195.1 Trissonchulus latispiculum
GGTGGTGATTCCTTTTGGTCACATATTGTTGGTTGGCGGCTTAAATGAAGATGAAATTTGACGAAACTTTCCGAAATATGTTCTTTTAGCGTTCTAACACCCACCGCGCAAGCCCGATTCAAAAATTCTAGATTTCCGGTCAGGGCGGTTTTTTCCAGTTTCTGAAAGTTTGGCAGCAGCTACACAGTTATGAATATATTCATTGGAAAGATCTCATCGAGCTTCATATTTTTGCTTTTTAAAGCAACGTTCTAGCTGTTCTCTACCGTGAGTTATCGCCGATTCTCTTATTTTGGCGTCGAAAACTTGTCATTTTTGCAGAAATCAAATAATCCATCATTTCTTGAACTATGCAAGCCGTAAAATCAAACTAAGGGCGTCGATCTGAAGGTCTCATAGGGGCAAATGATCCGACGCATGATCGTCTTCGAACTGCTATCCTGTAGGCTGCTAGCATAAAAAATATAGTTTTTGCAAAAACACGACCAATTTTTTTCCAAAGATTGTGGAGCATTCACCATGCAAGCTGGAGGGCTGCTACTTACCTTAATACGTTCTGCCCAAATATACCCAGGGACGATTTTTTAGTTGCCCCGATTGCTGCTTTATAGCTAAAGTAATCGCTTGACAAATTTGAAAAAAGTAGGCAAAATACAGGTTACGCACACATTTCAGTTTATTTCTCTACAACGAAGAGCGATTTCACAATAAATAAAAAATCGTCCCCAGCTATTTGATGGAGGTATCGAATGATATAACCGATGTCTCGCGAAAAAATTTACTTGAGTCTGCAAAAATTCTGGAAAATTATACTTCTTCTAAAATGTGTTAAAAATATTTTAAAAAAGCAACATTAGTTTCGTGGCATGCATTAACAAGAGAAAATGTCAAGCTGCATTTTGATGTAAAAATGGCTTTTTAACTCCAAGTAATGAATGAGTAATAATGGTGCAAACTTTATGTGACCAAAGGGAATCACCACCTTAAGCCGTTTAAGCGCGTGATTTTACGCGGCTTAAAAAACAGTCAATTTGCACTGCATTTTAAGCCACCGGCTTAAACGGCTTAAACTATAACTATTTACGAAAAGGAGGTCGGCTTAAACGGCTTAATTTTAAGCCGCTACATTTTTAAGCCGATGTGCTTTTTTATGAAAAGGATTCGGCTTAAAATTTAAGCCGATGGTTATTTATGAAAAGGTCGGCTTAAGCGGCTTAAATTTAAGCCGTTTAAGCCATTTAAGCCCTTTAAGCCGTTTAAGCCGAGGTACCTTTTCGTAAATAAATGCAAGTTTAAGCTAAGCCGTTTAAGCTCTTTTTGCGAAATGGCCCTAAGTTTAGCCAAAAGTGGTCATGTTTTGAAAATTTTGTCGAAAATTTTGACTTAAAATCGCTTTAAAACGGTGCAAAAACGTTAAAAACAGGTCTTATTTTGAAGGAACAAGGGCTAAATTTCCAAAAATTTTGCATTTTTTGGCCATTTTTTAAATTTTTGAGGTCCGAATTCCGGGGGGGGGTACGGGTGCCCCTATCACATTTCTTGGGTCGACCACCAACAACCTTCCAAGCTTAATCCCCACAGACCCAACGTTCCAGGGGAAATATGGGGGCGGGCCCCCCCTCCCCCTCCCCCGCAATTTTGGGCGGGCCATTTTAGACCCACCCCAAACCCCCCACCAAATCTACCCCCAATAATTTTTCTATGCCAAAAATCGCATTTTCAGCCATTGCTAATTGCGTAAAACACGAAATCATTAAGTATGAGCGTATGCAAACAAAGCATATCTCCAAAATTTGGTCACGTTTGGTTGAAGCAGTTACGAGAAAATCAAAAACAAACAAATTGCAGCTTTTCATTGTTTGCTTTGGTTTCTGGAACCCGCCATGCTTTCATCAGCTGCATTGGTTCTTGTTAGATAACACACATAAGTAACACAATCACAACGATTATAACTCAATTGATTTAACCATACATAATTAACAATGGGGTCCAATTCCGGTGGGGGTAAGGGTCTGCCCTTGGGAAAATCCAAAATAATTTTAAGTGGGTTTATCCAAAATCTTGCAAACATTGCAAATGTTTAGCATTTTTGGCTAAAAATTAGTGAAAAATGAAGATTTATTGGCGACTTTTAAGAAATGTTGTCCTAAGAAAGCCCTAAGGGAGCTGAGCTACTTTTGTCATAGAACTGCATACCTGGGCTTATTCTAGGGAATTTTTCTGGGGAGGGGGCCTCGGGGGGCCAATTATTCTTTGGGGGGCGACAATTTTTCAAAATGTTTCTAAAAACATGCAAAAAATAGCGCTATTTTTATAGTAATGGTCAAAAAAGTTCTTGTGCAAAAATAGCGCTTAAATAGACAAAAATCGACTAAAAATCTCCGGCGAAGCCCGGAAAATTTTTGAAAATTGGGCCGTCTGAGCGATTTTTTCCGGGCAAAAGTTGGTACCAAAAGGGGCACCCACTTTTTTGGGGGGAACGATTTTTGGAGGGGGGGAAGGGTGTTTATGGAGGGGCCCCCACTCTCCCCCACTAGAATAAGCCCAGCATACCCAAAGTGACTGTAGTGCTGGCTTTTTCCTACTGGGGGGGGGGAGGGTGGTGGCCCCCCAGAAATTCGGTCCCCCCCCCGAGACTTGGGTCGTCCCCCAGAATCGCCCCCCCCCCAGGATTCGGGCCTTCCCCCCCAGAACTCTAACGATTTTTACCTCTTTTTAAGCATTTTTAAGCTATTTTAAGCTTAAATTTAAGTTAAAAATAGACTGCGATTTAGTTCACACCGCCGTGTTCGCTCTTGAATTCCAAACATTGATCGAAATTTTGCGCACATTTTGCGCACTTGAAAAACGCCTGCATTGATTTTTGCGCGCATGTGTGCAAAAAGTTATTCATAGTTTAACATTTTGAAAAATGGTGGTGCTTACACCACAGAAAAAAAGCGAACCTTCGTAAACCACCATCTCCTGAATCTTGCTCTTTGTGTGCCCAGATTGCATGCATTTTGCGCATGCTGCTGGAACGTTCTTTAGCGTTTTTTAATGTGTATTAAATTCTATTATTTTCGAAGAAATCCAGTAACGATAAACCTGTGTTGTCCATAGCTAAACACTGGCTACATTTGCGCCCTCCTCCAATGTTGATTGCTAGTGCAAGCAAACAAACGAACGAAAGGGCAAGGAGGGAATCCAGCATAGGTGTGGCAGTGGCGGGGATTGGTTTCAGAGCCCTCCTCCGGTCAAAACCCGTCCCCCCGTCATTGGCCGAACCCCACAGAAAATTTTCAAACCCCCTATCGAAATATTTCAAAAACTTACCCAAAATCAGGAACGAATTTCTAAAAATAGCCTGATTATGCTTAAAATTGCTAAAAATAGACTGTGATCTTGCCCCCTGGCCATTTATATACCACCCTCCCGACGGTTGAGCATAGGTGTAATTGGGGGGGGGTACCCCCCCCCCCCCCCCCCCCAACTGGGGGGGGGGGGGGTGGTAGTCGCGCCGAAGGCGCGAAAATTGGCCAAAAATTGGGCATTTTTAGAACAAATTTTGCAAGATTTTTCAAAATAGTCTAAATTTTTGGCTTAGCGTGTTTATTATCGCGAGAAATACACGTTTATAACGGTTTTATGGACTTCTAGACTCAATATTGACCTTATTCTAGACTCAGAAACATGTTGACAATCAAGTTTTCGAGTTTAAAAACACTGTCTAATGTTAAAATTACTTAATGATTTCATGTTTTTCGGCATTAGCAATGGCTGAAAATGCGATTTTTGGCATAAAAATAGAAAAAATTTTTTGGGGGGAGGTCTGGGGGGGTCGTGTGGGGGTTTGGGGGGGTCTAAAAAGGGGCCCCCCCCCAAAATTCCGGGGGAGGGCCCCCCCAACCCAAATCCCCGTTACACCTATGCGGTTGAGGGAATTTTGGTTGGGGCATACAAGGGGGTGGAGGGGGTAGGTAACCCCCCCCCCCCCCCGCCACATTTTGCAAACCACCCCCAACAATTCTTGCCCCCCCCCGCAATGGACGGGGTGTATATAGTCGTGGACAAACATTTGGTATTTTTAGGATAATGTTGCCAAAAATTTCAAAAATTTCTAAAATTCCTATTTGAAGTGCTGAGTGTTGCGAAAAATAGAATTTTTAACTGTATATATTTTGCATCTTCTGACTCAACATTAATCTTATTTGGACTTCGAATAATGAAAGTAATCAGTTTCGAGTTTAAAACCCCTGATCAATGTTAAAATTACTTAAAGCTGTTTGGCATTAGAAACCGCGGAAAATGCGATTTTGGGCATAAAAATACAAAAATATTTTTGGAGGAGGATCGGGGCGGTGTCCAGGGGGGTTTCCCAAAAGTTTGGGGGATGGGGTTTTATACTATATACACCTATAGTAGGGGGGCATTCCGATTTTGACAATTTGATGGTCGACCCTCGACCCCCAAATGTAAAGGGGATATATACAACCCAAACTCCCCCAAAATCCGGACCTTAGAAAATGGCGCAAAAACGTAAACATTTTTTTGATTATTGGGGGGGGGAGTTTAACGAAAATTGATTATGTGGAGGAGGATAGCCAAAATTTGCCGTTTTGTTGGGGGAGGTTTGGGGGAACCAGTGGGCGGGTGGAAAAAGTGGCCAAAATGGCATACAATCGGAAATTTAGGGGGGGTCCCCCCACCCTCCGTTGGAACCCCCCCAGATTTTTTGTCCAGCCACACCTATGATTTTGAGGGTGAATTTGCAAAAGCTCTTTGCAACTCCCAAAATTGCGAAAGTTACAGCGTTTCAAAGAAATCACCACAAAAGCACTGCACAAAAGGATACCACCACCTTAAACTTCAGCCAATCCTGTTCCCTAAAAATTTTCATACCCTTTTCTAGAATTTTTGAATTTTCCAACTAAAAACTTGTATAGTCAGGGGGGGGAAAAACACAAATAGGGAAGCAAGCCTCCAACTTTTTCTTCGTTTGGATTTGGATCGGTTTGAGTATACCGTTACGTACCGTGGGCAAATACCTATCCAATCGTATATTCAAACTTCTCTTATACCTCTCTCAGCTTTGGCGATAACAGGATTTGTCCATGTTTTTTTTACCCGCGAATCGGGGAAAAAACATGGTGCGGGGAAAAAAAACATGGCCCGGATTTCTACCAACCAACCATTTAGGGTGCTTTAAAAGCGTTGTTTCAGCTGTTTTCAGCGTGCAAAACTACCTAGGCACCATTCCAACCTCACAGAAAGCTTAAAAACTGACTTTTTGGTCAAAATGCAAAATCCGCCGTACCTAACCTGTTTGGGCATGAAGCCTGCTGGGAACTGGCCATAATATGCAGAATATCGCTAGAAATAAGTTAGTTGAGTTAAAAATTGCAATATCCCATCATTTTTTGAAAATTTTTATTTTTATATACCATTGAACTTACGAAACCTAGCATGTTGATGCTGCAAATCAAATTTTCGAGCTAGACGCTTCAAAAATGCTCAAAGTTGGCATATTTTTGAGGTTTTTAATGGTTAAACATCTTTCGATAAAAACCTGTCCCCTCCGAGGACCAAAATTAAAAAATTGGCCATTTTTTCCCCCCCCTGGCCCCGTGGGGAAAAAAAAAAAAAAATGTGTGGGGCGGGGGAAACATGTGGGAAACAGGAAATTATGCCAGTATATTAGACATGTGGTTGTAAACTTACCTAAATTGTATCTTTGGGTCAACTTTGGTCAAGTATATACTGTGCTTACAGATTCGAACTCAGAAACCAATCTGGTACTGTAGGGTATACTTCTAGACTTGCTCTTTCTAATGGGCTATACTAGGCAGCTGCAACTGCTATGGTTGGGGAGCAGGCGACCGTGTTTTTTTTCCCCCTTGGGTCCCCTATAAACTTGTCAAAATATTACTCCAACAACTAGCGCGAAAATTGCACAGGCCAATTTTGCATTAGAAATTGCTGAAACGGGGATATTAAACTCCACAATAACATTTGCTTTTGGTTACGTATATTACTTGCAGGTTCAGCATTCTTCGGTTCATATTCTGTTGGCGTATATCTCCAATTCCTGGGTATCCATTCTGGTTGGAATGCTAATGGTTCATTCTTAATTTTCATCGACTTTCATTTCTAAGCAGAAGTATGTATATGTGTCAACTTCTGCATATATATACGCATATTTTTATATTATACGTTCTGTGCTTGTACCGTCTTTTGGGGTTAGCTGCAGACAGTTTTAAGCTACAGCCAACTTCTAAAGTGAATTCAAGTCGGAATATATTATATACGGTGGTATATATACGAATATCAATGTACATATTCCATATATGCATTTGGAAGTAATCATAATTCCGAAAAGAATTGGGTAAGTATGGCGATGGTGTAATATAGTATAATCCTGCTACGGATAATAGTGTCCAATGGTTTGTGGTTTCCAGCGGCTTGTTTATAAACTACGGTGGTGGTATGCGTGGCAACTAATAAATGCATACGTTTGAGTTTTCAGTAATTGGTTATTGATAATTTTCTACATAGATCGTGGTTCTGATGCAACCGGCAGGATGTTTAGCTTTTGTTGAGTCTTGTGCGTTCAGGGTACTTTTAGGGTTTTTTCGAAAGAATGCTTCTCGGAGGGGCAACTTCGGGGGGCACCTGCCCCTCCGTACGCAATACCTTGTGTATTACGCACATGCTGACTGTTTCCCTTTGGTCGGGGGTCGGGGGCGTGGGCCTTTATATTTTTCTCTTTATGTGTACGTATATATACGTACATATTTTTTTGCACATTAGCTCATCAAAGGTGGAGGCAGGAATTCAGGTCGTCCTTCCCATTTACAAATTGTGGAGCCTAAGTTTTGTTGTAGATGCTGTCTAAACGAGGACGACCGCGCTCCACAAACGTTGAAGAAATCAGACAATTATTGACTTCCTACAAGTCCATGATTTACCGGTCGGAAAATTGGCCGGACCTACCGCGGACATTTGGAAGACGCTTTCCAAGGAGGCTGGGGATAAATCCACCCCTAAGTCATTGTATACCATGGTCAGCAAGAACAGGTACAACCACTAGCGTAGCCAGAAAAAAATTTCGGGGGGGGGGAATGCAAAATTCTTTGGGGGGTCTGGGGGCGGGGCCCCCCAGAAGCTGAGCAATTTTTCTATTTCGTGACCTTCGTGGAATTTTTACAGAGCATTCGTTGAAATTACAATAATAGTTAAGGCGCAGTGCTTGTTCATGCACCCAAATGATGCAGAAGGTGGTCAAAGTAGACGAAATAGGGTAATTGGTACTCATTTTTCAGAGCGAAACACATATTATAATGGTATAATACACGTATTTCGCGCCGAAGGCGCGAAAATTTTTTGAAAAATAGGTGTTTTACACATGGCAGGAAAAAATTCCTGGGGGGCAACACAATTTCGGGAGGGGGAATTCCCCCCATTCCCCCCCCCTGGCTACGCGCCTGGGTACAACCTATACTCAGAATTGGCTGGTTCATCCTTGGAAGATCGTAACTATACCGATGAGACCAGCAATATTTCCAGTGACCCCGAATGCCTGAGCCACAGCGAAGACGAAGTTGAGTGGAATGTCCCCAACAAATCTAAGTGGAAATCCTTCACAATATTTCTGGAGGACAAGGAATGGCAGGTACTAAAACCAATCCAAACTTGCCATGGTAGGAAGGACTCAACTGTACGCATGAAGTGGAAGCTACAAGATGGTTGGACCACGGTGGTGTCCACTAAGATTTGGCATAAACTGAAACTGCCGTGTGCTTTCAGCTTTAGGAAGCATACTATTAGTCCTCACGGGCCTCACTACGTTAAAATTATCGGCTATTGTGTCGGTTGTGGTGCTCAACTAAGAGCATACATGCCCAACTGCGAAGATCAGGGATTAGTCCAAACCCTTCACTGCTCCATTTACGGGACTCCTCCTACTTATAACCATCCGGTAGTCAAAAATCAGCTGCGTGGTGGAGAAAGAAGGCGGATTGGCAGCCAGTTGCTCGATTCCAACACGTGCTCTTCAGTATGGAGAGAGAAGCAAGCTGCTGCAGTGTCAGATTGGCAGTTGGAACCTCCTCATCTCTATGAGCGCAGCTGTTAGAGTATTTGCTGCATGCCCTTCTGTCGAAGCGTACTTGCATGAATGTGCTGAATGTCTGTTTGGTAAGCCTGCGAGTCCTCCAGCTGCATATATCAGGGTGGATGTGGCTCATGTTGTGAAGATTATATCTTCGTGGGATTGCCTCTCAAGAAAAAGATTCGAGACAGAACGAGAGAATTCTATCTCAAATGTCTATGTCTCTTGATATCGGCAGACAATCTTGATGAGGCATCAAATGTATTAGAAGCTATACTTACTGTAGCTCTTTCTGAAACTGATGGAATGTTGCAAACAGGAGAAATTTCTGCAGCTGAAACAAGCCGGAAACGTTTGAAGGAGCTGTTGTCCTATGTTATCAACCCTATCATTTTGGAAGAAAAGTTAGTCGATCTTGATGAAGATTTCAGTCCGGAAAGTTGGGAGGTTACAGGAAAAACTTTGTTCAGTGGCTGGTTCGAAAACATCGTTCAAAAGGTTCAAAAGTCAGCGGAAGGCGATCATGAAAATGCTCAATTTCTGCCGGAAATGATCATACCTCTTCGAAAATTATGCATGTCTCTGCCACTCTGGACAGTCATGCGTCAACACTTTGAATATGGAATGAGCAGAGCCTCTAGCGCTACCGTGGAGCACTATTTCGGACACCTGAAGCATCGCGTGTTTGGGAAATGCGGCAAAATAAGAGCGGATGAATTTGTAGTTCAACACATTACATCGGTTACAGGTGCAACACGGCTGTCAATGTCAATTCTCAATGAGGCATCAATAGAAGCCAACGTGGAAGCGATAGGAGAAGGTAATGATGATGTGAGCCAAGCCAGCACGGAAGACAACAGCCCCTTGTCATTACCTTTATGTCCAGCTTGCGCAAATGGATCCAAGCCTCCTGATGACCGCAGATGCTTGGTCTGTAGCAAAACAGTACATCATTTAGAGGAATGTTCAATGCCTGTAGAGGAGGGTGATGAAGGGTATTCTGGTGCTCGCATTTGCATCAGGTGCTACTATTCCAACAAGAAGCAGAGAGGCATCATCCAAGAAAATACAAGTATTGAAAATTGGCGTGGTCTAGGTGAGCCACCGCAGAAGAAAATGAAAAGTGGATACTATTTCCAAAAGGATCCTGATTTTGCCACTGCTGATCTCACTGGATCAAAAAGATCAATCTGCTATCCAGTACTCAGAAATGGTGCTGGATACGCGGTTAAGCCGATCTCCATTGGAGACATCAAGGTAATACTCAGCAACACTTGTGCTTTGGATAGCCTACTGCAAGGCATTCTTGTTGCATACGGGGACAGTGAAGACTATCGCAACTTTATTATCCAAGACATCCTAGGTAAGGCCAAGGAAGCAACCCCTGAAAACGAAGCTTTCTTTCTGGTGAAGAGTATTTTTGAGAATGGTATCAATGCCTCGGCATATCGTCAGCGGGCAAAGCTTGCCATGAAAAATTTTGAAAATAGAAAAATTGGATTCAGCCTCGTTCAAGTCTCATGTACCTCAACTGCTGGCGTGGTTGCAAATTTGGTGTTTCTCAATAATCCGTCTACAGTGATTGAAAACTTCTGCAATAATGCAGATTGTCCTGAACCCCCGCGCCAGTCTTCTATAGTTGCCGTCACGATAAACGAAAACGCGGTATCGAACGCTGTGCAGTTTAATGAAGCCATTCAAAGGGAATTTCATAAGTGCGAAGTTTTCCCTTGCAAACGCCCAATAGACACTGCAGCTATAACTGAAAGAGCCACATACGTCGTTGATGACGAGGGGGTGCCTGTTTGCCCCTGTTTGCGTTTTTCTAGAAATAAGGCCCCTAACAAGCACATTTTGTTGGAGCTTGGCGGAAGTGTGGGTGATGGCGGCGTACATTCCGAGAGTGACATTGAACAATGTCGAATGTTCAGTTTGAGTCAATTCACTGAACAATTTACCATGGGAAACTTCACTTGGCATCTTCGTTCAGTAGTTGGCTTTTGAACCTCCCTCAGGCGACGTATCTCTGGGATCCATTGGTCACTACGTTTCCTACTGCAGGCGCCTTACGGGACACTGGGAAAAATTTGACCACTTTAGGCCTGGAAAACCAATGAAAGTTGCAACCTCTTTAAGAATTGCTGCGCAGATCTTATTTTATACTGTGTAGAATATCACGGAAAACACACTCGTATACGTATATACTGGCTCTTTCTTTACCTACTCGACACGACATGTATGCTTTATATGGAAAAATCGAGCAAAAGAATCGAAAATCAAAATAAAGTTAATTGAACAAATGTTTGGAGAAAGTCACAGTTTAGGAAGAGCCAATATATCTCAGTACTGCAGTTGCTTGTGTAGACCAGTAGCGTGGCCAGGATTGTTTGAAGAGCGGGGACCCAAAAATTCGGCTACCTTCTTTGGGAATGCCAAAATTTTAGCCAAATTTTTGCAATTTTGGCTTTAATTTTCCGAAAAATTTCACAAAAATTTGTTAAAAATTTTCGACTTTTAACCAAAATTTGCTGATTTTTTTAAAAATATAATAAATTTGTGAAAATCTGGACAATTTCGTGAAAATTTCCACTTAACATAGGGGCCTTCCGACACCCCAAAGGGAGGGGACCAAATACCCTGGCTCCCTACAGGCGTAGACGTATGTCGTTTGTTTTAAAATGATTGTTTGATCTCATGAGACAGCTCATACTATATAGTCCAGCTCTGTGTGTGTGATAACTACAAGAAATGAGAAATGTGTAAATGCAGTTTTAAGTTCCATGCAAAAATGAGTCTGGCAGTTTTCAAACTAAGCTATAGCTACATAGTGACAAAACATGTGACTATACTCACTAGTAACACTTACCATTGTAGTAGTGGAAGGACGCAAATCAAGATTAAGTTGGAATGGTTCGAACAGGATCACAATACTAAATACTCTCATGTTCCAATGCATTGTTCTGAATTCACAGCTGTCTAGTCTTAAATCGAGTCAGTATCAAATATTCCTTAACTCTGATTTAAGAAATTCGACAACCTGCGAAGCTAGGTATCGGTTTCCAGTCCGTGATAGGAATAGCAAATATAATGATCGTATAGGCAATTAATCATACCACACGCCAAAATACAAGCCAATGAAAGGTGTCTTTGGATACAGATTGGGCTTGGGAGTATATACAAAGAAGGATGAAACAAATTTTAGTAGTAAAGTCGGCGGGGTCGTGATTTAAAAAAGAGGTCAGTTTTACCGGAATCTTTGGCTGAGGCAAGGGGATGGTATTTTCTGGAAACTTGATGGTCGACCATCTAAGTCTAAGGGAGTCGAGGCAATATATATACACCTCACAAAAATAATTAAACCCTTCTAGTCGCGAGCGCGACCCCGCCCCCCCCCAGATATTCAGTTTGGCGAGAAAGTGGCAAAATGGCAAAAAATTGAAAACAGAGGAGGTTTGTGGCAATTTTGGCGAAACCCGCCCTCCCTCCGTCGGTCGGCACCCCCCCCCTCGCCAATTTTATGCTCAGCCGGCAATTTCGAAAAATAGCCTTATACTGCAAAATGTTTTGTATTCTGGTAATGTTTTCGTCAAAGTAGTTTAAGAGTTCGATTTGAAAGTAAAAAATAGAGAAAATTGCACCTCCGCTGCACCCCCCTTCTGAAATTATGTGCAATTTTCATGGGGAGGGGGAGGAAAATTTCAACTAAATCCCCCCAAATTTTCGAGTAGCTCCTAACTTTCGGCTATTAAAATTGAAAATAATGGCATTGTAATGAAAAATTCCAGCTCTCCCCGCAACGCCCAGAAAGACACCTTTCATCCAGTTCAATAGTAATAGCGATCAAAAGTAAGAAGGAAGGAACCATCATAGTGGAAGTGCGCAAGTAGAGCCAATACTTAGCTATAGATGAAATAGATTTACCATTACTGAATTTCTTCGAAAATAATAGAACTTAAACACTAAACAGCAATAAAGAACGTTCCAGCAGCATGCGCGAAATGCATGCAATCTAGGCACACAAAGAGCAAAATTTAGGAGATGGTGGTTTACGAAAGTTCGCTTTTTTTCTGTGGTGCAAAGACAAGTTAGCACCACCATTTTCAAAATGTTAAACGATGAATAACTTTTTGCACACATGCGCGCAAAAATCAATGCAGGCGTTTTTCAAGTGCGCAAAATGTGCGCAAAATTTCGATCAATGTTTGGAATTCAAGAGCGAACACGGCGGTGTGAACTAAATCGCAGTTAAAAATAGTTAATTTCTTAGCTCAGCAGCAAAAAATAGCTATTTTTAGGCATTTTTAGG
>JASAND010028081.1:0-36135 GCA_030248195.1 Trissonchulus latispiculum
GGACTTTGCGTCGACACCTGCAGGAGTGCTGATCAGAACAAGCCACCCTGAAATTATGGTAACACAGACTCCGCAGTTGCAGCATGTGTCGCGAGGAGAAACTATTGCCGTACCTAGTCACGGGGTAGTATGGTTGGAGCACGGCACTTACAATCACATCATAATTAATGATCTGGTACTGACGAGTGCCATAGAAGTCGTGCAGTACTCGGCACCTTTGGTCACGTATCGAGTGCCCTTCGAAGCTCCTAAGTTGGATATAGTACCTATTCAGTTCACGGATCTCGAGCGTGCCGAATACGAAAATCGGGCCGTCAAAAAGATCCTGAAGGAACATCATCGCACGGCACCTTTGCTGATTCACCCGCTCAACATGAACGTTTGGACCGGATTTCTGATTGTCCTGGTCCTGATAGTTGTGGGCGTCATAATTACCATCTGGTTCTCCCCTTGCCTTCAAGGGGTCAGAGAAGGTCTCGCTCAAAGGGGTCGAGAATCGTTTCTCGGGTTGGGACTGCGGTTGAGTCGCTTGGCCATGGGAAATCAACGAACTATCGCCATAACGCCAACCTCTCCGCCTGCCCGGTCCAGTCCTCCGGAACTCCGAAGTCGATCACCCCTGCTGGAACAACCAACGCGTCCGATGCGCCCTACTGCGGGTAACCGGTATGGCAGTGCACGCCCACATTCATACGCACATCCATCAGGCGGGCATCTGCGGTTTGAGGACCTCCTGATGGAGTCCATGTCGCCCTCACCCCCGCCTCCTGATGTATCGCTTGCTGTCCGGCCTAGAAGACCGCTGCTTTCTGGACTAGAGGAACACCGGCAGGAGGAGGAACCCTTCCACCTGCTTAGGCGATATGCGGATGAAGCAGATGAGCGGGAGAATCGAGCACGAGCTCCGAGTCCGGAAGCGAGAGGAGGAAACGCCCGAGTGGGCACCCCACCGCCCTACGGAATGGACCGAGGAAGCCGATCCAGAGACTCGTCCACTGGAAGGAGAGACCGAGTCTGGTGCCTAATGGAACCCCTCGAATATTCCGGGGAGGATCTCCCCTCCGGCAGATTCACCCCGTGTATTGATGTATCCATCCAAGGAGTCATCATTGAGGCCGTGTTGGACACAGGAGCCAGTATCACAGTGATGTCAGAGAGTGTAGCGAGGAGACACGATTTCACCCTGGTGGAATTGGAGTGCCCCCGAGAGAGCTCTTCGGCTACCGGACATCAGCTGAAAATTACCAAGAAGATTGATGCCATTATTACGTTTCCAGGATGTCCTAGCCACCCGCCCATTCCACACGCCATCTTCATCAACCCTAGCCTACCGCCAGTCATTCTGTTGGGAACTGATGTGCTGGCGAAATTCAGTGGTTCCTTCGAGATATCCTTCGCCACGAAAGAACTGAAGATACGTCCCACGCCTCTGCCTGCAGCCTATGTAATGCCGTTGACAACGCCTTATCACCTATTCGAATCAGTCTCAGGAATCTCCCCAGACAGGGATGCTGGCCCCTCTATTCCGCCCCGACTTCCGCCATCCATCGGGAGCGAGAGAGCGCGGGGGGCCAGCCTACCCCCCTCGCGCCCTACGGAACTGCCCCTTACGTCAGTATCCCCGACTCCAGTCAGACAGACGGAGTCTGAGACTGTGTGGCAATACTACCACCGGTTCTGTGATCATGCCGCCGCCGTATATGGTGCTCGGGCAGACTCGGAGCCAGTAAAACTTAGCCTGGGGAGAGATTTCCTGCTTGGGCTGCGAAGAGAAGTACGCCTCCAGATACCCTCCTCGTCAGGTCATTTGGATGAGCTATATCTCTTGGCTCTTTCAGTTGAGGATGAGGTCCGAAAGGATGGCCGAATTCTTCCGCCCCCAGGGGAAGCTGACCCGCGAGGAGATCGAAGCACCCCTGCCTTGACTGGGGCCAATAGGGTTGCCGCTAGGGCACCTCTATCTGGCGTGGATTTCAGTGCTTGTAAAGAAATGTTGAGTACCATCGAGCAGAGAAAAGACGAGTCTGTAGACCACTTTTATCTACGGCTACTCGGATTTGCTGGGGAAGTGTATCCTGAACGGTTAACCGATAAGGCCGTCGATGCCTACCTCAGTCTGCTCTTCATCGCCGGACTCAGAAGCGAGATACGTGACAGGACGATTATGTATCCTGATACGACGAGGGACTTGTACCATCTGTACATATCCGCCTTAGCAGGAGAGAGGCACCTACCCAAGGAAGATCAACAAGCCACACCTTCGGAGCCTCCAGCACAGCCACCAGCAGTCAGGCCCCGTGTCCCAAGGACCATTCCCCCCAGGTTCCGAGAAAACCCCAACCGTTGGGAAATTGCACGGGAAACGATTACCCCTCTTGGATTCGGAGGAGGATATCCTGACCAAGAAGACTTTCTCCTGCCTCTGGATCATCTGACCCTGCGTGCACGCTCGGATGCGACACGTACAATGCCGCCAGTTCGCGAGCGGACCCGCTATCAGTCGGGAGCGCCCCGGCCTCAGGAGCCGGAAGAGCCTTCCTCCCGAAGGCGGCAGTGTTAATTGATGTCAATTTTGTACAGTGGGAAAGAGGGGGAGAACTCAATGCAAGTTCTCGCCCCGGGAACGAATAGTTGAGGAGGAAAAGAAGTATCATTAGGTATTCTTAACACGAGAATTTGTTTCTACGGATTTCGGTCTTAAAAGCAATACGGTGTGCAATCAAAAACGAGCATCTCTAAATTACTATATATATATATATATATATATATACATTAAATATTAATTAAGCGTTTCGTTAATAAAGGTATCCTCAACTCCTCGTTCCCATTTTGATAACAAAGAAAATCACAAAAAAAGGGTATAAAATGTGAAAATGTATTATTAAAAAGAAAACGTTTCGTGCCAAAAAGGTAGACAACAGTATGTTAACTAGAAAAGAAAGGATTTCGAAGTTATAAAGAAAGTATTGGAAGTTGTTAGAATTGAATGCAAATAGCGGAGGAGAACCCATTATGGGTGTACAAGGGAATTGTGCATGTTATATTTAGCTAAAGTAGTTTATGTAGCTTATTATCTAGCATGTGTATGTTAACTATTGTAAACCAGAGTTGCCAAGGGAGAGACACTCCCTCCGTTCCGCCCACCACGACCACATGTAAGATATAAATGTTATAATTGTAATACGTTATTTATAAATGAATCGTCTATTTTAAGAATGTATTGTAGATCAGGTGAAGATAGTTTTAATGTGTTTATAATTATTGTATAATATTATCTATGCTGTATCTTGTAATTGTAACGGAATCCCTAGATTATTGGCGGAGTATTTCCCTGGTCGATACCAGGTCACGTTCGCGCGCTAGCGAATGTCACGCATTTCGGTCGGTACCAGAAAGCACCAATTCCCAAAATTGGGACAGAAATTGTCGTTGGTCGATACCACGCTGAGCGCAGATTTAACTTATAACTACCATAACGCACCGTAGAAAAGAGGCTAGACACGCCCCTGTTTCGCAGGTTTCGTGGTTGTTTATTCATTCAATTATTTTAGATGAACCAGATCCAGATCCAGCAGAGCGCGATTGAGCAGCTACGCAAGCTCTCGCTGTTCCAGTTGCCCTATGTCCCGGCCGCCTCCGAGGACTTCCTGTATTTCCGAAGTGACTCAACCGAGTACACTTCGCTTTCCAACTTTGCTGCCCATCCGGGCAAAGACGCCAACAACCGGCCCATCATGATCCGACACCTAAAGAAGGATGGCCTTACCGCGGAGCACCACTATTGTGCTACGCTGGCCAACTTGGCAGGTGCTTACAAGGGGGCCAAGGATCTCTACAGGAAGGAGAAGGCCAAGGACGTCAAGAAGGATGGCAAGAGGATAATCAAGCTGGAGCGCCTCTTGACCCATCCTCATTCCCACCAGGTCTTGAAGACGCTGGTTATGGGTGGAGTGCTCTTCTCGAAGTACTCCATCCCATATTTCCAGAAGGAGCTGATGGACACGGGCAACCGTCGGCTTATGGAGGCCACCGAGGATGCCTTCTGGGGCATCAATGCTGAACATCTGGACCTCCGATGCCGGGAGTTCAAAACGTCGGTGGAAGCTACCAAGCGATGGGTAGCCATCAATTCTGAAACATCGCTGGCCACCAACATCCTGGGCCAGTCGCTCGAATTCTTCCGAGCCTACTTCCAGAACCCGGAGGGGATGTATACCACGTCCCCTCGCGTGGTCATCATCGGCGGGGCCATCCTGCAGAACAATCAGGTGGTCGATACCATCAAGGAAATTGCGGGCTGCACGGACCCGATTCTGCTGCCCATCCACATGGCCACACCCGTCCGGTGTATGCGGGTGGCCGTGGCCATCACGTCGCCGTTGCTAACGAAAATTCTGGTTATCCCAGAAATCCGGGTGCCGCCAGAAGAGAAGCCCGGCGTCGTCTATCAGCGCGAGGCCGAAAGGCTGAAGGAGTCGTTCGGCCAAAACCCGAAATATCAGGAGCCGTTCCCGATGGTGCGGGCGTTTCCCACCATCGTGTACGTGCATGATTGCGTGGACCCGACGGCCGAGATGAAGAAGGATCCGGCGTGGGTGTCTCTGATCTGGGGGTGCTACACCTTCAGACCAGATGGGACCCACTTTCGGCCCCAGGATCCAATTGCCATCCCCAACGGCCAGACGTACGTGCTGAACTATGATAACTACCAGCGGGTGGCCGCTGCATTGAAAGCGCCTGACCTGCGGCGCCATAACTATCACGAGGCTCAGAAGAAACGGCCTCATGCCGACTCGCCAATCTTCCGGCCCCGGCATCCGTCATTGCCTGTTGCCGGACCGTCCGGCGCATCCGAATCTTCTGGCCCTAGCCGGCGTCAGAAGAATCGCCGGCCCTCCCGGCAAAACCGCCGAGCTGGGAGGAATGACCGCCCCGAAGGGCAAAGGAAGCCCTATGCGCATCCGCCGCGCC
The DNA here is from genome assembly GCA_030248195.1 of Trissonchulus latispiculum. Taxonomy (NCBI): domain Eukaryota; kingdom Metazoa; phylum Nematoda; class Enoplea; order Enoplida; family Ironidae; genus Trissonchulus; species Trissonchulus latispiculum. Next base: position 4,972 of record JASAND010028081.1, read on the forward strand.
AGCCGGCCCAACGTCACGGCCCCGTCGGCCGACCCGCTTGGCAGCCTAACCCTGCCAGCTCTACGCGGAAGCCGGACCAGCGAACCGGCCCTGCGCCGCAGCAGAAGGAAGGCAACCACTGCCACTGTTGCCACTGTCCCAGGGCGTCTCCGCCCACGCCTGGGATGAAGAACATGTCACTGGGACCGCCGCCAGAGAAGCGGCCCAGGTCCAGCTACTCTCCGCCCCGACTGTAACTGTATATCACCTTGCCTGTACTGACAATGTTATTGTGCTTGTATATGTATAATTGTAAAGTATATGTTTGCAGTGAAAACCTGAAACAGGTCTCTGGGAGTTGTTTTATTATGAAAAGGAAGCGATTTTCCGCCCAAAAATATGAGTTATGAATGTTTTCGTGTATACAAATTACCAATATTGGTTACTAATTGCACCTTCCCTTACTGCCATGGAAGCCTAGATCAAATGAGAATATTACGGAGTCGGTACTCTGTCAATACGAAGCCTCAATGCTTCAGTGATTAAGAATAGTTACGGAGTCGATACTCTGTCAATACTGAGCCACTACGCTTCAGTAAATGAGAATAGCTACTGAGTCGGTACTCTATAGCACACAATTAGCAGTCCTTGAGTCGGTACTCTAATGACGCTAACGCAAATTGATGGCAGAATCAACAGATGTGCGATGACTTGGATAATAAATGTCATGTCATCATTTCAGGAACCATAAAGATGTCGGACCAGCAAAACATGGAATCCGCCCCCAGAAGCTACTCCCCCTTGATGGAGGTAGCTAGCAATCCTGCCTTCAGGAATCCAATGACCCTGCCGGGACTTAGAGTCCCAATTCCTACCCTGGCCGGGCGGCCAATCCGTTCCCGTGCTCCAGTCCCCAACGTCCCCTTTGTGGGATTCCGGCCGTGTACGACGGCCCCCCAGCTTCCTAAGGTGGACGTGTGTCCACAGTGTGGAGTCCCGTTCGCGGCTCCAGGTCAGCCAAAGGCGTCTACCAGATGCCCAGTTACTGTTCCCCATGCCGTGGGAAAGTACACCACGGTCACGGACCTCAATGAACACCCTCATCACACCCCAGCATTTTACAATGCTGACCGTCTCCTGGAGATGATGTCATCGGGTAAATCCTACCCTGCATCACTGATGCATCCGGGGTTTCAGGCTAAGTCCGATGAGGCGGGTCTGCGCCTCCGGCTCACCGCCATCCAGTACGATAATTGCATCAAGGCCACCCCGGGGATGACACCTCATGATCAAGTCCAGTCTGCGTTTCGCTACTTTCTGAAGCGACTCAATCTCACCGGCTTTACGAAAGCTGACGAAGCCCTCTTCATCGTCGCTCTGGAACAGATGCGGCAAGACATCATTCAGGTGATTAACGACCCCAACTTCCGGGTGGAAGTTCCCCTGTTTCCGGAGCCACCCTTCGGGGCAGAGGCGCCCTACCAGACCCTCCGCAACCCTGGAGATTCCCGCAGCGAAACGCCCTCCTCTCCAGCATCTTCCACCCCCCAGTCGGAAAACACACCCTTTTCAGCCGGGGAGGATCGGAGTGATGGGGAAGGAGAGGAAGATGAAGAAACGGAACCGGATGAAGAACCGATCCCAACCACCCCGAGGTTTCGCGAAATCCGTACCCGGGTCTATAACCCCCGGGTACCTTCCAACGTCGATTCCATAGTGCATGCCAACGCGCCCGATTGGTTGAAAGAGTACGCGAATGTGATCGTTACCCATGTCGAAGAGGACCGCCTGCCTACCAACCATCAGCCGGTGGTCGGCGCGGAAATCTGTGTCGAAGGAACTGTCCAGTCCACGTCCAAGGAGAGCGATTCGGATCTAGATCCGTTTCCTCCGGTGGACCTTCTGGAAGTTCCCCTACTTCCGAGGGAGTGGAAGGACAACGTCCCCGCCTATGTCGAAAGGGAGCTCAAAGCGCTCCAAAGCTGCCTCGACCAGGAAATCATCCCGGTCGTAGAGTATTGGCGACAGATTGGAGAATTGCGCATTCTCTGCCGACAGAAGGCCATTGCCTCCGTCAAACAGCAGCAGGCAGAGAACCTCTGCACCTGCCCGGAATGCCTCCCTCTGACTCCAGAGGAGAGGATGGAAAACTACCTGTGCCGTCTGTTGGACCTCCCCGAGCCCCACGATCACCCTGACATTCTAGAGGGCCCCCCTCCCCATCGGTGCAATTAGTATGTATATTCTGTATAGCGCTACCTTATTGGAAAACTACAAAAAGTTATATTGTCAAAAAATCAAAAAAATGGCATATGCAAAAATAACAAAAATATTTGTTTGATTCTGTGTAATTTGATGTCTATGATGTGCTGTATAGTTCTGATAATGTTCTGTGTAATTTGATGTCTATGATGTGCTGTATAGTTCTGATAATGTATAGCTGTGAATTGCGATGTCTACAGAAAAAGGCCAAAAAGACGCTGTTTTACTCGGAGGATTGTACAGTAACTTTTGCTAGTTTGGTTTGAAGATGACTATAAAAAGGCACAAAAATACTTGGTTGTAAGGATTGATTAGCTAGGTTGCAGTAACTGTAGTTGTAAAGAATGATTAATGTGCACTAGGATGGCTTGTTTTGTCATTTGATTGTTTGGTCGTGGTTTGGGAAAAGGTCAGCGATTTGACCTGGGACAAATAGGAAGAGGAACTAGCCAGCTTTGTACAGTCATAGTAAGAAGTGTAGAGAAACGAGGAACATAACTCAAAACGAGCATTGTTGTATACTACTTGTACTTGTGTTGTGTCATTGCTAAGCGGCTAGTACGTAAGATTTTTCCACTGTGTATAGGCTTAGTAATTTGTAAACTTCGGTTGTTTGTTCTATTATGCTGTCTTTGTCCTGTTTGTTTTATTACGTGGTTTTTGTTTATTGTCATTGTGTTGCTTGTGACGGTTTCCTAAACGTAGCATTTCTAGTTCACGAAAAGTTAAGAGATCGGGATTAGTAATTAGAGACAGAAAAGATAAGATCACGCCCTATGAATCAATTTGATGTAATCTTTATTGTACTTGATGTGTTTGTTACTTGTTATGTTTGCAATCCTATCAGTTATTGAGGAAGGAGTTGGAAAACGGGAATTGACGATTTGAACGAGGTAGAAATAGAGTAGCAATGAATCAGAAATAACTTGCAGTGTCGGTATTTTTGTCGTGAAGATTATATTGTCTGAAGAATAATATGGAACGGAACCATTAAACAGTAACTGGTATTTTTGACATTTTTTGATAAGGGACAAGGTACTCAGAAATAGGTTAAGGCGTTCACACCGCGATTGGCAGAACGCCCACGTTCACACCGCGATTGGCAGAACGTTAATAAACAAGGCCGCGATTGGCCTCTAATCCTGTAGTTTGTAGAATTTAGATTAGGAAAGATTTAGTAATTAGTTTACGCGAATCGAGGAGAAGTTAGATAGAGGTTTAGAGATCTTTAGAAGGTTCTGGGTAACACAGGGTGATCCCGCAGGGACCCCGCCCAGCAGAAGAGTTGTAGTAATAGTCGCAGAAGACTTGTAGTGATTCTGGGTAAAACAGGGTAATCCCGCAGGGACCCCGCCCAGTGGAAGAGTTGCAGTAATATTAGCAGAAGAGCTCAGTAGGAGAGCTGTAGAGATAGTGGTCGAAGAGCGTTAGTAGGTTCTGGGTAAAACAGGGTAATCCCGCAGGGACCCCGCCCAGTGGAAGAAGTGTAATAGTGTCTGGGTAACACAGGGTAACCCCGCCGGGGCCCCGCCCAGGATGAGTAAGAAGAAGTGCAATGGTGTCTGGGTAACACAGGGTAATCCCGCAGGGACCCCGCCCAGGATAAGCGATGAATTATAATTAGTAATAGCAGTTGGTAGTAGTACTCTGCAAGGGCCCAGATGGCTGTAAGTGCTAGTGAATATAGAATGAGAAGTAGTCTAAGTAGCTTTAGATAATAATATAATAGTATATTGTTAAGTATTAAGAGTGATCACGAACGCACCGCACCGTACGCGAAAAGCAAGCCTTTATCCGTCTTTCAGGAATTGATGCATTGATATTCATGCTATTGATTGGTAAACGAACTGGTGAAGTGATGACAGTATTGCGATACAAGTTATGGTTGTTGGGGAGTTTCTCAATTGTTTTATATTCTTCCCCCTAGTCAAAAACCTAGCCCTTTTACTTGTGGAGGTTGTAATGGAAAAGGCAAAATAAAACCTAAAAATGACCAAGGAAAGCTCAACTTGTGGTAGATTGTGATTCTTGATGGAATTGATCTGAGTTTCTAATGTACTAGTTATGAGTGGCGTGACTGTGAAATCTTGATGTGAACTGTGAAACGTCCAAGCATTGTATAAAGTAACTGTTCTGTAATCACCAGAGTTGCCAGTCAGTGCGAAACCCCCAGAAACTCATTATTAGGGACATAGGTTTTAGGTAAATAGACAGAATAAGACTAAAAATAGTATTACGCTCACGCAAACGACGCGAAAGTGGAATAGAACCTCAGTGGAACGTGGTCTAAGAAAGCTTAGGTAGGTCATCAGTCAGTAATGGAGGGGTCGTTACCCTTCCCGGGTCAGCAATAGGCCCTAATACGGTTTTTCGTATAATGGAGGAGTCGTTACTCTTCCCAGGCCACGAATAAGGCCGCACACAATCAGGAAATCACTTAGAAACTGGTTAAAATAGCTGAAAAGCATCAAGGAAAATAAGTTCGGCGAAAGAAGTTGTTTAATAACCAGCAATTTAACAAGAAACTTCGAGTTTAAAAACGTTTTACGCAGTTAATAAGTGCGAATATTGGAAGATGGGTCAAAATAAGGCCATAATTCGCCCATTAGGGGCACGGAATAGTGTTAATTAGTGTTCATAGGTACTAATTAGGTATAATCTGCATTATTTAGGTAATAATTAGTCAATTTGTGCAATTTTTGGTCAAAACATAAGTTAGGCTCATCTGAAAGGCAATTCTCTGCTGATTCTAAAACTCCAAACCCGGTCACCTAACTCCCAATACTGCGAAAGTTATAAGTGAAAGAGGTTTCGATTAGTTACATTTTAATTTTGCAATATTGGCCTTAGGTGACCTTATAACAATGCGTAACTATGTGTGAGGTTACGCCCATTCATGTTTCCATTCATATCCCTTGAGCCTCTGCTGGCTCTCTCCCAGCAGAGACTTGCCTCGCAGAGAAGGAACTTAACACACACATAAGGTGTGAAATTACGTTCGGAGGGGGCTTAACTCCCTCCCTAATAATTTAGAAGAAAAGAAAATAGTTAGTCTTAGGTAGTTAAGTACGTAGATTAATAATATCTAATTTTTATTTTCTGAAAAATTACGTAATTATTGGTATGCATATTTTTACGCAACAATTGCCCTTCCGTTTCTTTTCCAGCGAGACTTAGAGTCTTGGCGAGGAAGGACAATTGTTGCTGGGATAGACGAGCGGCTTCCCTTGTCTACGGCCGAAAGGTCAAGCCCAAAAAGAAAGAAAGGGGCTAGGAGACAAGGGAATGCCTAAAAATAATAAACATAAATTTTTCTAAATAACACGGCCAAATTGGCAATTAATATTTATTTTTCCATATTCGGCCCCGAGTGGCCTTATTTTGTACAATTTTGCTTTTCAATTCTTTTAACTTCATTTTTAAAGCCAGAAATTTCCCCTTTGGTTACCTTTACGTGGTAACCAAAAAGTCTGCAAAGTTTCCCAAAATTCAGCTTGGGAAATAAATCAAAATTAGGGTCAGTTGGAGGGTAATAACTCCATTTTCTCGTTAATCTCCCCTCCGACGGACCAGCCGCGTGGCCAGCCCGAGTTGGGCACACGCTTTAAGATAGGGAGCTTCCAGAAATTTCTGGAAGCTCCAATAAAAATCAAAGAAGTCCGCCAGAAAGGCAAACACCAGTGAGCTGTCAGACTCCTGTCAGCTCACTGGAAGTTTTCAAATCTTTCTCAGTGTTCGTCTGAGACTCGGCTGAGAGCGGTCGCTTACCTCCCCCTATAACTAGCACGTCTTCCCGTTGTGCCAGCGTTTTGGCCGGGAATAAAAGACGTGCTTTCCCCGGTTAGCACACGAGTTAGGGGCCCCTTTTGACCCACACTGGTCAGAAGGGATGATCTGAGCTTACACGACGAACACCGCACGTTGAGGACCAAATGAGCGTACTATGCTCGGCCAGGAACTACACTTAGGAACGCATTTTAGGGATTTTTAAAGGCCCTTTTGGCCTAAAAAACTTCACTTTTTGTGGCCTTCGGGCCTTAATTTAAATCAGTGATTGTCAACCAAGCCACGGCCTGAATGTCCTTAACTTTTGTAGGGGCTTACGCCCAAATATTTCATGTGTATTGATGTTTTTGGGGTTGCAGTAATGAATCGGGATTTTGAGTAGGGACCCGCCCCTAAGTTGAGATAGGAGGTCCCTTGGTCATGACCTCATGTTCAGAACTGAGTTAATTTAGGGACGGTTTTCCCCACAGCCGGCAATTAGGAATTGCCGGCCATATTCGCAAAAGTAGGCGCTACCGAAGCCAACCATATTGTCTGTAATTGTGCATTGTTATTGTGAACCGTAACCTTGTGTCGGCATCAAAAGGTTAGGAACTAAAAACTCTGAATTGGTTTTTTATTACTAATTATCAGTCGTTTTAAGGGGAATGGCCGACTTCACCGTGTTAATTTAATTAATTGGAAGCTGTCCTTAGCGGAAGTGTTTGTGTGATTTGTTTTTAGTAATAATTGCCCAAGCAATTATTACTCGTTCCGCTCTCAATCAAAATTACCAAAGTTTCTAAAATCCAACAAAATTTTCTTTTATCAAAGTTATCAAAGTCTCAAAGTTCAAAGCAAAATACTGGAAGAAGTGAATCAAAGTTAATCCAGAATTAGGGCAAAAATATGCATACTACAAGTAGGTAGGTTTTGTTAAGGAGTAGTTAGGATGTATTATGTTGAATAATCGTATGTGTAAACAATGTTGTGATTTGTAGTGTGAATGAGACCCCCCAAATTTACGTAAGTGGCTTCTTGAGTAAACCCCTCATGGAGCGTGAGGTTTCAAGGCTAGCCCTGTTTTGTAGAGTGTGAGTTAGTAATCAAAATTGTGCGATTGCGAGGGTGAATGAGGGCATACCATGTAAACTCCCTTTGCTTGATAAGGGTATTGGGACTGCCAGAGTGAATGAGTAAAGTAGTCAGATAGTAGGCAGGAAAATAGGGCCAAATTGAGTAGCAATTTGGACCCAAAACTTAGATAAATTAAAATCAGTAATGATTGTTGGATGGATGTGTAATTGCTGTGAAAATGCTAAATCTTGGAATGAAAGTCGTAGGAAATTTATATAGAAATGTGAGTATATTCGGCGATTCAGAGCAGGTTTTGCAGCCCAGGGTCACGGGGACCCCCAATTAGGTCTGCCAAATCTGCTGGATTTCCGGTCATCCGTGTAAGTTGCCCTGCGATTAGGGGGCGGATGAGCCGTATTCATGGAATCCAGAAATAGCCGAATCAGGGCCTTAACAGAATAATCTAAGTTATTACGAAATCAATTACAGTTTAGTAAAAGGCGTTAGACATCCGATTAGCGGACTAGTAGTTTATTTAGTCCTAGGTAGGAAAATGTCTGCAGTTTTGTGGCATTAATTAGCTGGAATTCTTAAGGATTGGGAAATAGTTAGGTCTAAGATAGGGATATTAATGGTCTTGGTTTAAAATTAGCATGCGTCCACGGTCGTTACCGTAATCACTTAACTTCCCATGTAAAAGACCAAAAGACGAATCAAACTAAAAGAAAAGAAGTAGACCCGTGCTGAGATTCGAACTCAGGTCCTCTGGATTAATAGATCCAGTGCTCATCCATTTGGGCTACACGGGTTATAATTAGAACGAGTTTAAGCCAGCCCATATAAGGAAGCAATTTAACAACCCAGCGCGTATGCAGTTTAATTAATACATTAGATGTGCTAATTACGCATATGTAGGAACAAACTTTAATTAGGTTTTTCTCATTATTTACTTAACATTTTTTAGTGCTGTAAGCACAAAAAATGTTCAGTTTTTCAAGCTCTACAAGAATATATAACTTTTACCTAAATCGGTTTTCATCAAAATTTTGCTAATTTATATGCCAGTTTTGCATGAATGCAATTATGTGCTCGTGTGAAAGGGTGGTAGTTTGCGCGACTTCCGCTCGGCTGGCTGCTGGGGTTGCCAGCACCGGATCGAATAGCGGTTGGGCACGTCCCCTGTTAGGGCACTAGGATAAGGGGTTGGTAGATTTAGAAGTAGACGTAGTTCGGTAGGTCGGTAGGTCGGTAAGTAGGGACTGCGTAAAATGGCTGCTGAGATAGTGAGTGAGTGAGTTTTTGCCTTTTTGCTTAAACTGACTAAAACTAATCACATGCAAAAAACTCACTCACAGTCAGCCAGTGGGTTTCATTTTAAGTTCGTTATTCCAGTCCCAAACCTGCAAATAAATAATTAATAAGGATCTTACATAAAAACACCAGGTAACTGAAAGTTAACATTAATATTACGTAGGCTTTAGTTAGTTAGCATAAGTAGGTAGGTAGGCATTAGTTAAGGTAATTATTATAAGTATTTAGCAAGTGACCATCTTCCAATATCAGAAATGCACCATAAAACGTCCAGTTTCGCACACGTATTTGATCAAATCTTTGGGTCACGGGAATGAACCCATTTCCCGTGACAAACCAACAAAATCAGGCCACACATAGGCCGAAAATACTAATCTTCGTCAGTACTATGGTTTGCTCTAAAGATCGTGCAAAATTTGGTCAGACTCAATGCATTTCACATCAAAATGGCCCTAGAAGGCCGGTCTGTGCAAGGAGAGGACAGAAGTAAAGAAAGTCCGAATATAGGTAGCAAACAGCACAGGTTGTGTACATTTCTCAAGAACGTTTCATCTAGCTACAAGTTCAGTCAGGCCCAGCCGGGCCCAAGGTGGAAACCTTACGAATCATTTCATCCAAACCAAAAATTACGGCAAGTTTAACCAAGTTCGGAAAGTACATGCTAGCAGAGGCCGGGAAGGCCTAATTGGTGACAAAGAGTCACCAGAAACGGGTAGTATTGTCAAAAAGGCAATAACCAACGGTTTTTAGTCAATTCTTCAAGTACAAGTTCAAATGGGGCCCAAAATGCACATTTTGGGCCTGGAAAGCAAAGGAACGAGTAATGGTTGCTGGGTTCGATTCCCGCACCATAATCTTGTACTAATGGGTTTTAACCCATTTGATTCAGGTGCGGAGACGAAGCTACGCTGCTCTATCCGAATCTGAACTGCCCGTGGATCATTAGTCGTGTGTCTAATCAGAAGTAGTTGCTCAGTAGTGGACCGCAGAAGTCCGGATCAGTAGTATCAGTCAGTCATTCAGATATCAGGATCAGTCATTTCGGGAGGTACATAGACGGCTTGCATTGCCGAGTAGTGGATTAAGACAGAGACAGCGAGCGTAGCACCACCTGATCAAAAAGGGAGGTTAAACCAGAAACCGAAAGACCTAAACGTAATTCTTGGAAAAAGGGACTAAAACACCAATTCCATTTTCAATCGAGTCATGAATTCAGCCGTTTTCGTCATCAGTTTTATGCCGGGAGGCGTTTCTCCCGTGTCTCTGGCCTAAGCGCCACCCTATCCTCAGTGTAGAAGAAGAAGCCGTAGGTTCGTTGAACTGTGTAGTTGTTTAATTTTCATTAATCAGGAATAAGTAAGGCAGAACCAGGTGACTCCCCATTTTCTCTATTTCCTCAAAAAGCCAGTTCCGTACAGTAACCCTGTCTAGGTGTTGGAGCGGACCTTCGGGAAAGCAGTGTCCAACGATTCGGGGACTCACCCATAGACCGACCCCAGGTTTATCTCAGTTAACAATTGTTTGTTTGTAGTTTGCTGATTTGTAGTTTGACAATCCGTTTGTAAGGACGGATAAAGAGTCACACAGCACAAGCATATAGGCGCACGAGAAAGCACATAGGTACTTACTTGGTAGAGAGTTGGAGACAGTGTAATAGTTAGGATAATAGAGACAGAGTTTTGAGAAAAGGAAGAAGAAGAGGTACCACTGAACCTTGTCCCTAACTAAACCTATAACTTGGGTAATATTATCCTAAATTAGGATAATATTAATAATAAACTAAAAGACGGTACTGGCAACTCTGGTACAGTAGCTAGAATACTGTACTGTTCTGTAATTGTAATTGTTTTGCACAGTATGTAACGACCCCTGTTAGTAACGCATTTTGGTATTGTAATTTGTAATCTTGCCCAAAGAGTGTATCCATAATACCTGTAATAAGTTTAATAAATAATTGGTGTGTCAGACCTAGAGTCTCAGAGTTAAACAGAGGGGCGCGATTGTCTCTGAAAGTAAGGCGCGTTAGCCTAAAGATTGGATCAGGACTACTCAAAGGTAAGTTCTGGTCAGGAAGCAGAAGACTCATCATCAATCCAGCGATCAAATCAACGCAAGTGCTGACCCCTCTTGCTGATCGGCTGGAATCCAGTGCAACAAACGAACTCACGAAGAAGACCCCTACAAAGGTTGGCTGCAGGGAATCTCTGGTTTTGGAACACCACCTCTCGGAGATCCTGTGCCTAAGTCTACTTCTATAAGTGGACGTGCTGACCTTCCGTGTAATCAAGTGCAGAACGACTTCTGACACTAGACCGGAGAGCAGAGCGTTTTTTGACTCCGGCTCCTAGCAACTTCATTATATTTGTCTTCTCAATTCCAGCAGAGAGGGGAGGGAGATGAAAACGGAAGGAATTTATTCTAGTACCCTTTCGTATTTTAAAATTTAATGTTCCTCAACCAATTGCACCTTTTCCCCACAAATACAATCTCAGAATTTTAAATTGCACTGTTGCCTTTACAGTTAAGCATGCTTAAAAAAGCTGAAAAGCAGTGCTAAACATGCAGAGACGTGCTGATTACAGTATAGAAATTTAGATTTGTCGCAAAATGAATTGAAGATTACGGGTTTGGACAGTGTGTGTAAGTCCGACAAGTCTCGTCCAAAAATCCTAGACAACTGATACCAAAGGACGACAGTTTATTTCAGTGCCATAAATTTAATTCACAAAAGAAAAATATACAAAACTCAAACTTTCTCACATTACACAACTGTAAAATCAGCCACCAAATACTTCGACAGCGAACAGAAAATTATATATAAAAAGGACCACACGAACCTTCCAAAAAGACTCAGTGAAAATCCGGAGCAACCCAGGAAATAAATATCAGGCAAAACGGGGCCCCAAAACCACACCCGTCCGGAACAATTGCCAACTATAAGTGAACTGAAAATTTCGAGTGAGCCTTTTATACTGCGCAGTTTAGCTAGCTAAGCCAGTGTCATTGCACAACACTTTGAATTTAGAGGTTGCGTGAATTTTTCTTTAATTTGAATAGAAATCAACTGAAGCAATAGAAACATTTCCACAACAGATTAAAGGCTAGTGAATACCATCCATTTTCCAAAGCAATAATTCTGCCTCTAGGCGGAAAAAAGCTCATTAAACACGCACGTCGCACAGTATATTCTATACTGTTTTTAGCTTCTACTCAATCTGCAATGCATCAAATGGCAGCAGATACTTAAGTTTCTTTTCTACTGCTTTTATAAAAAGCAATTGGATCACTTCTACAGCAACTATTCAAAGATTAAAATGTGTATCAGAACATTATTGGGAACAGAATAAATGTTTCATTTTGTTCGAATTACTGGATAAAATGGTTCACAACACTTTTTGGCTCAGTTCATTTTAGCCAGCATGACTTGTTTAAAGTTGCACTGCATTTTCATTCTATTCATCTGTACCCGAATTGAATCCTTAACATCATCCGTAAGAAATTAACGTTAGAAATTTTTGTAAACACATCACAGTTTCTAATCTTCTGATTACAATCATTGTAACTTAGCCCTCGGGTCGGATTCAGTGAGGCTGGATTGGTGAATGGAATGGAATGTGGAATGCGATGGACATTTGCTCTAAAGTTTTGCAAGCAAAAAAAGTGGCTGGGCTAGAAGAATTCCACTTTGCTGATGTTCGATTATTCTTCTATTATACTTGAATTCTACTGTTATCAATCTTGCTGATTTGACTTTTGTAGTCCAAACAGACATGAATCATTAATGCTTTTGTCAAAACAAGATTCAATGGTGCATTTTCTTTTGGAAAATTTCATAAAAGCTTCCATAGCAGAAAACTAATTTTTTTTGTAATGGCTCGTATCTTACTTCTAAATTCTGTGTTAGTTCTGTTACTTTGGATTAAAGGACATGGCGACTTATAACACTCATTCAGCAAATTACAACCTTCTTACAATCAGAGTTTTACTATTAACCGCGAGGGTCTATGCAACGCTGAGACTAAGGCGGCAGCGGCTGCAACTTTGCCTAGTATTTCGTGTGTCGCTTGTGCTTCCTTGAAAAAAGCGACACACGAAAGCGAAACCTCCCGCCAAGCAATTCGTGTGTCGCTAATCTTCCTGTATGTGCTAAGTTGAAAAAAGCGACACACGAAAGCGGCGCCGCAACTTGTGATCTCAGCAACAAAAAGACGGAAGCATTAAACAATGTATTGCACACCATTTGATCATGTCGTGCAAAGCCCAAGACGGGAGGTGTCAGACACCCTTGTACCCGCAGACCTAGGAGAAAGAAGGGAAGAGGGAGGTTCACATTTTCATGTTAGGGTTGAAACTACTGCATTGGCCAAGCCGGGGTTCGAACCACGGTCCTTCTTCTTGCAAGTGTGACGTTCTTACCACTTTATCATTCTGCCATCAGCTGAACTGCCGTGTCAGGTTTATCAATCCTTCCTATGCCTGCTTCCCTTACAAAGCGTTTAATTTTTGATATCAAAACAAAAATCAGAAATCTGGAAACGAGCGTTTGATTTTAGGATTTTGTTTTTGGTTTTTCATTAAATTATTTAATTAAATGTCATTAAATATTAAATTAATTAATTAACTGCGCTTAATTTGATTTTAAATAAATGAAATTTTGAATAAAAAATGAAAATTTAGCAATAAATCTCAACTGGTTGCAGGTTCCAAGAATCACCAGCTTTTGGTTCGATTTCCGGTTCTTAATTAAGTTGATCTAAAATGTTATAGAGGTAATATTCAAATGTTGAACGCTTGCCAAAACACAAATTATATAAATATTCGAAATTAGTAAAATCTTGTCTTTCTAAATCCCGACCTCTCCTTGGGGAATAGCAGATATAAAGTCACTGATAAAAAGCTTCGTCTTAAATTTAATTAAAGACAGCAAAACCAACAGCATAATGAATCTAAGTTCTGCCGCTTGCCTATCGAACGAAGGGGCGGGGGCTTCACGGAACATGAAAAGTTCAACGGAACTAAAACACAAGCTAATAATTGGGTGTTATCTTTCTGGCGGAAACGTGAAAGTTGCAACTCATGGCAAACAGCAAGACAGAGCTTTAAGCAATAAGGTAAAAATCAAAGTTCACAATGAGATGTTTCGATGAAGTTGTACCATATGTAGAGGGAGTCACTGCCGTTCCATTCGTATCAAATGTTTTTCGATCGGACTTCAGTTGAGACAATGTCAGCAAAAACTCGACTTTTGATTTTTTGTGAACCTTCCTCTATTACTGCCGGCGTAGCCACTTTTGAACCATTTGCACAGAACGAAAATTCGAAAGTCCGTTTGTGCTAAAGAAACTTAGGGGTCCTGATTTTGTACATAATAACACCTCTCCCAACTAAACTCCTTTTGATTGTGTTAAGTTTCGTGCACCGGGCTTCAGGAAGAGCATCGTTTTTATATATGTACGTGTTGACAGTATGTCCAATGCATTATATATTTGCTTTTCAGGTGTAATTATGGATCTCCATTCTCTTCCCACAGAAATCATTCTAAAGATTATTTCTTACATTCCTTGGCGAGTCCGACTTCGCCTTGAAGGATCTCTAGGAAAAGATTTGCGTCGAGTTCTCATTCAGTCTTATGCAGATGTGGACGAATTGATAATTGGATTGGAAAAATCTTACTCTGGCCCCATCACAATCGACCAACTTATCAAATGGGTAAAGTCCAAATTTTCAAATCTATCAACGCTTCAGTTTATAGCACCAATCAGTTCCGATTCCATGGGATTGATCAGTCAATGCTTTCCTAATTTGCATACTCTTCAGCTAGCTCTTCCAGTGAAGTCGACTCAGCCTACTGCCTTCAGTTATGATCTTCTGCAAAGTTTCCTTTCTTCCTATCCAAGGGGTTTGGTTGAGCTTCACCTGAGTTGTGAGGATCCCCGGATGAGAGGAATGTTTGGTCTGCCGGCAGACTTTCTTTCAGACTTGTGTACCACTCTCAGGCGTTGCTGTCCTGCGATAAAGATACTATCTCTGAAGGGTGTCCTTTTGGAGACCAAGTTTCAAAGAATGTGGTCTGTCCTGAGCGCCTCTGGGGTCCCCCAAATTGACTGTTCCTTCTTTTATATTGGTTCCACTTATGACGGAGACTCGCTGGTGGATTGGTTGGCGGTGCCTGACTGTATTCGATCACTACATCTGGACTTCAGGTGCCTCGACCGACTTGTTTGGGGACCCGATCCAACAGCTGCTGAGTGTAACTTGGAATCTTTGATGATTCGAGATGTCACAGATTTTTGTTTTAAGTTGCCAGCCCGGTTACCATTTTTTCCACGTCTCAAGTTTCTTATGATCCAGGGTCTGGATCCCTGACCACGCATTGGGACCGATTTGCCAATGGTGGGGAACTGCGAGTCCTTCAACATGTTAGCTATTACTTTAGGCCACCCAGCCTAGCGGGTATTCAGCTCGTTGCAGCTCAAAGCCCATACCTGACCGAAGTACTTTGGTGGCATCCAAAAATGTCGGCTGAAGCCAATGCCCTGATTTTGGAGTTGCCATCGATTCCCACCCTTCGAAAGCTGACTTTGGGACTTCTAGGATGGAATGAGGGTGATCAGCGAATTCCAAAATTCGTTTCCTCCGTCGAAACAATGAAGTTGAATTTGTTTGGAGGCCGGGTTTCGGGTAATTTTTTTCAGATTCTATCCGCTGGATATCCCAGTCTTAGGCATCTAGAGCTGGAGTTGCATAGTGAGGAAGAAGCCCAGGGCTACCAACCGGAAGTGCAATTTTTGGAATCTACAACGTCCGGTATCATAAGATTGCCGTATTTGGAATCGTTTGCCGTCACTGGTTTTGGCACGTCTGGCGACGAGACAGGGCTATACAACTTTAGCCTATCAACGGGTGAGCGCTTGAGGGAGATTTTGTTGTACAGGAACCCGTCAAGATTCAACCCTGGAGCTTCCGAAGTTCAGATTCATCGCTATAATGTATGGTCTTTGCTGGGCGACCTCGAGATGAAAGGTCCCAGTTTGCGCTATCTGGAAATTCCTTTTTTGAAGGGGACGAGCCACAACATGGAAACTCATTTGCCGCGGTTTGTTGGCCGCTATGGCGACTGTTTGACCACTCTTTTGCTGGACATTGTCCAGACTCTTTCGGATGAGGAGAAGAGAGCTGGTGCCAAACTCTTGTCTGATTATCTTCTATCTCTTCAATGCCTGGAAGTAACGGAGTTGTTGTCCTCCAATCGACCATTATTTGCGGTCTATTTTGTTGGTTTTCGACTTCACCGATTTCATAAGAAAATTAAATCACCGTCTCAGCTGTCTTCGCTTTCCTATTTGTTCTATTCCGGCCAGGAAGATCTGCTTCTGTATTTGTCCTCTGCTTTAGAGAGCAAACTTAGGATGCACTCTGCTGGTGGTCGACCACTGATCAAACAGAATTTGGATCGTCCACATCAACCCATTCCACTTTCCAGGGAATTTATTTTTGTTCCCGAAAATCGTCATCTGGTCATTAGTGGCGCCAAAATTGAACTGATTGATTTTGCAGACATTGAACGGTTAAATCTGGAGGTGGATTAATGGCCTTGTTTGCAATTTACATTTTAGCAAAGCAAAATAAAGCAGAATTTAGCAAAATTTTAGACAAAATAACATACGACACTGGTTAAACTCTGCAGGCAGCCGTCGCACCTTCACCCCAGGCCCCCGTTCCAGGGCTTTCCGGCCGACCAGGTATCCGAGAGATCGGGCTGGCCGTCCAAAAACCAAGATCGTCTCCGACACTAACCATTAGCTTTCAGACAGTATTTTGTGTTTGTGTACTGTTTACTTTATTATTGCCTTTTTATTTCTTATTGCCTTATTATTGCCTTTTATTTCTTATTGCCTTATTGCGGGTTCTGCTCTTGCTGCATCTTTCTTAAATAAATACTGGTTTCTGCATGTGTTTAGTAAATGGTCTAAGTAGATATTTTAATTAACAAGAGAACAAGATGAGAAGAGCGTTTCAAACTGGTTCTGGCTAAACATAGGCATGCATTTTAGGTATTTCCCCACATCGTTTGCAAGCAAACAAGTGTTGCGTAATATTTGAGCCCTCTTCCTGCTGTAGCCAATTTTTATTCCGCCGGAGGCGGAATCTTTGTAATGGGTTGACCTAAAATTAACGTGCAATTCTAAGCATGAACTGATCTCCTTAGCACGTAATCCTAGCTGCGCAAGTTTTTTTTGGATGGGGGTGTGCTATCAAAAAATTAGTTGGAATAAGCTGAATCTTGTGCGGCATAATTTTTAAGTTGATTGGGAGTTCCTTTTGGTTAAGTTTCAGTTAATCACTTTTAACTTTTTAAAAACTTTTACCACGATGAATTGCTTTCAAAACTTGTAAAACGATTTTATTTGGGCCCCCTCTTGGCAGTTTCGGATTTGCATTAAAACTGGAAACGGAGATATGATTATGCAAATTAGCTCTGCAAATAAACTTTTATTTCATGTTAACAGCAGCAGCAGCAAGCAGGTATACAAAGCAATGCAGTAATGCACTATATATATGTAAAGAAAAAGGTTCGGCTAATGAACTTTTAGGAGCTGAGAGATCACTTCAAAGACTCAATTCTGGAACTTTATTCAACTCAGCCCTTTCTATCACGCAAGTTTGGGGGTCGGGCAAACTTGGTCCTTCCAGACAGAATCAGAGCACTGGTGAAATGGCTCGTTTCTTCCTAAACGACCTAATAGCAAACTGATCGCTCACTAAACTTCGTGATCAGTTCACTATTGTTCCTACCTAGTCAGAGCTTCCGTAACTACCACTGTGGTCCACTCTGAACCTCAGATCAAATTCCCTATTATCAAGGCAAAGCAATCAACTGAGTAACCGAAATTATTATTTTAATGAAGATTCGAGGTTCAGGTTATTTTACAGAAATTAGCATGAAATGGTCAACTTTTCCACAATCATCAAGTTATAGATACTCAAAACGTAACTGTCAGATGGTTAGCAGAATTCAATTAAGATTACACATACACGACGAAGGTCACGGAGGTAACTTGGTTCGGTCAACTTTTTATCACAAAACTTACAATTCCGCGTGATCCAGTGAATTCAGTAAATATCAAAACCGCAATAACTGCAAACAGGTTAGCACAGAGAATTAAGTCCGGGACAGAGCGGTAAAGAGAGAGGGGTGACTAACACTAGACAGACTTCAGCAATTCCACGACAAACACAGACACGGCACAACGGCCAATCAGTAGACTCAACCAACTCGTACGGCACAACGGCCCAAGAACATACAGCGAAGTTACAGGTCTCTAAACCGACCTATCTGGAACAGAGTCAACCCCAAACTGAAGTCTTTAGGTCAGTCACCCAATCCCGTCACAGCCCCGTTCACGTGCAATTCTCTCGCTGTCGGTCTCTTTTGAAAGTCTTTGAAGTTTTGCGCTTTCTTTTAGAAGGGAGATTCATACGTCATGATAAGCATGACGTATGCGTTTGCTCAAGGGCTCACGGGGTTCCCCAAATCTTCGTTTAAAGCCGATTAACCCCAACCCTTAAATTTGAACCCATAAATCGGAAAAACAACCCAATTAACTGAATCGTCCATGCAAACAGAAATATCATTCCAGTGTACACTGTCAATTCTAACTGTACAACACAAAGATGAACATTAGTTAACAAAAGTTATCAACACATAGGGATACGAGAATGATTGAGAAGTTAGTCAGACAATTACGGTTAGTTAGCAAACAATTACGGTTAGTTAACAGAGTCAAGAGTTTGAAACACAGGGTTAAAGCACAAAATGGTCACATTCAGCATTCAACAAATTGATCACATTCAGCATTCAACAAATTCAACAGAAAACATTTAGCATTCAACAAGAAACAATCAGAACTTTTAGCTTCTTTTTTTAGCTGAATTTAGCCCAAAACCAAATTCTCTAGGCATCTCTAAACAAGGCTCAAAATCTTCCTATTACACTCTCCACCGCAAAAAATGGTACAAAGTTACACTAGGGGTGTGGAATATCAAGACAAGACGGTAGGTAACAGATAGGTAGTGCAATTGGTCCAACACAAGTATAGGCAGTGAGAAAGGTATAGTACATGCAGTGAATAGGTGAGCTTACGATCAATCAGAAAGGTAATACAAGCAGAACGAGTAGTGCAAAAGCAATTAGTGGTAAACATGACAATATAATACAGACGATGCAGTGCATTCATGGTGTTAGTTCAATAGTCAATCGATGATCAGGATCAAAAATAGGCTTCACCGGTGGAAATAAGATTAGCAGTTCGTGCAGCGGCCAGAATAGAGTCTATGGCCGAGTCTTCGGAGGGCTGGTGACGATTCCAGCAGGGAGGCAACCAGGAGACTGTGGGGCGGACCGCGTGTGCTGGGAATACACAGGCGCGGCTGGACTGACGATTCGATGATATGAGGGGGTGTGCTAGCAGTTCTCTGGAGTGCCGGGAAAAGCCGGCGGAGCGGCGAGGTAGGACGGTTCTGGAGTGCGAAGTTCCGGGATAAGCTGACGGAGCAGCGATGGATGGTATCCCAGACACGAGAGTTCCGGGATAAGCCGGCGGAGCGGCGACGTGATGATGATTACTGGGGGGAACGGATGATCCGATCTGTACTGAAGGCGAACCACTGCATCGAGCCAAAAGGAACCCAAAAACGCCATTGCTGAGAAACAGCCTAGAATGTATCGAACGACAAAATGAGACATAGTACCCACAGTACGGTGGATGAGAAATCACCCACAGACAAACAGAAGCAAGGCAAAAGCAGTTCACCGTTAGTTCAATTAAGCCTTTATGGTAGTAGAAACGAAACAAAACGAAGCAACAGCGGTAAGAAAAGCCATCAAATTCAGTCGTATGATGCGAGTATCGTGTTAGTCTAGTGCGCGTTCGTGTTACTAAAAATCAATCCCAATTCTTCAGATGAGTTTTCAAAGTGCACACAACTCTCTATGGTTAGCAAAGCATTTGAGGGTAACCAGCAAAACTAATACATACTCAAGCAGTGCAACAGGGTGCGAAAGAAACAACATAAAAACAAAAGGGTGCAACTCAGTCCAGGTGAGGTTAAGCTCTTGAATTGTGAAGCAGGCCATCCAGTGCAGTGATCCCTTGGCTCTAGTGCAGATCAGGAACAGTCAGGCAAACGGGAAAACAGGGCTTCTAAAACTAGTACAGACATGGGCACGGGTTAACAGATAAACATTGCTAATCTCAAGGTATTCTACAAACATTTAATTCTACTTCCTCGCAAGTACGGTGCGTTCAGGGCTTTTAAAGTTCTGCTCATATCAACGTGCTATCATTCATCTGCGTCAGGATATCAGTGCAAACTACTACTTCAGAGAAACTACAGAAAAATGGTGCGTTGGTGAGATGCTGTGGCTGCAAACAACTGAAAACATGGAAAACCAACAAAATACAAGAGATAAAACAAAATACAGAAACAATCCACGATAACAATAAGCAACTCTCTTCTTTTTCGCTGTGTGTCAAGGGTCAAGTGGTCCGGCCATGGTTTTGGGCCGTAAGTTCAAGGGACATCGCCGTGTTAGCTTATTGTTATCTCACACGTGTGGTCATGCATACAAAGGTTAGTGGTGTTCAGCGCAACGTAACAGTACAAAGACAGGGACGGGACTTTCAACGTCAGAAGTGGGATTCGTTTAAACATTTCGAAAACAGGAAATTCTCGCTCTTTTGTGCCAATACTCAGAGTTCTGCTTTCTCATTTTGCCTTTCACGGTTAGACTTCAAACAGATCTTACAAGGGGACAAGGGACTTCAAACTTCTCGCTTTTAGGGGAATGGGGACCACCCGAAACATCAAACAAACCGTGCCTTAAAAATCAACAGAAAGGAGATCATGCGGAAGTAGGGGATGCGCACGATGCGCATTAGCAAGCAAGGAATAGATCCGGGGGGCAGAGTGCTGCAGAAAAGTTCTGCCACGCCCCCGGAAACCAGGCAACTCATGCAAAATGATCACAGACTCACTCATGCAGAGACGATTGGGACAAATCAGATTAGCAGGGCGCAACTGCTCAGCATGCTTCAAAAGTAGGGCCTTAGTGGGGAAGAAATCAAACTGTAACTGAAGGGGAACGGGAAAGAAACGGAAAGGAACAGAATAGTACGAAAACTTAAAGCGCCAGAAACAGTGAACACAAAGAGCGACACAGCATGACACCACCTCAGGACCTAACAAACTAGCGGGGGAATACGGACGAAGAATACCTGCAGACGCAGGTCCACAGTAAACCTTTCCTGTATGATAGCAGATCTTGATCTCCGGCGGCAGACAGGCGGATTCGCACAGAGGGCCTTTCTGTGCCTCAGACAGGAGCCACTCTCCTTCGGGACCAGGGAAATGGAGAAACCGATAGATCAGAGGACGGGGAACCGGCAGATCACCAGAGTCAGAAGAATCAGAAGGGAACTGGATCTCAGGCTCAACAGAAGTGTCAGAGGAGGAGGTTTGGGAACTGGAGGATTCGCTGGAGAAATGACGGACGATCCAGGTAGAAACGCGCTCTGCCATGATACTGTAACAGAAAGGAAGGTGGGTAAGAAGCAGATAGACTAAACATTCTTGAGAGATAGACCTAGCGGCTATTGCATTCTTGATGGTGGCAGACTAAAGCTCAAAATGATCTTACAGGATTAATAGGATAAAAGATGCAACTAAGGGTAAGTGGGAGAGGAACCTAGGACCTTAAAGAACATTAGGATGATAGACAGGACATTCACGGGACATGCGCATGCGAAAATCAAGAACATCATGCGGAATAACATCATGCAGAACATAGGGCATACGGGCAAGCAACAACTTAGCTTCATCGCATAACAATTGCATTCCATTAGTGTAATACCACCCATCAATTTCATGCAGAATTACAACATACGGCGACTGACATTTAATATTGGGACAACGGTACATCCCACCACCAGAAGAGGGGACAAGCTGGCGCAACCTCAGTTTTAGGGGATCTCGGGACAAACGAACATCGTCATGCAACGGAAATAAGGTAATGGGGACACCAAAATAACTCAACGCAGTACGCCACCAGCACTCAACGCAAAGAAATGTGCAAACTTGTGCCAAAAGGGGACTTTGCAAATGAACTCGACAGTTAATTTTAAAAAGACTAGCCATACGAGGATCTGTATAAACATCTACCGTTCCAGGTAGCATTTTCAAACCGTCAGGAAGAGTGTTTGGTTCACGATAGGGCCCCTGCATTTCAACGGGACAATCCATTCCCATGGGTTCACTTTCAACATCATCACCCTCAACTTTATCGACGGACGGAAAAACATCAACGATCAACTTTGGAGCCATGCTTCTCTACCACTTTCTAAAGTGCAAACATAATTTCAACTTCCGATTCTCTTTGCTTCCTTTTTCAACACTTTTCACCCTGTGCACGAGTAATCAATTAATTCACAACGATAAGGTTAACGTCTACAACCAGATCTTCCAAAACGCAGTTAGAATGTTTAAACACTGGGTTACCCATCCCTTCCAGATTACTTTGAACAATACACAGTGCAGTGAGTATTAATTGCATGCAACACAAACTAGCTAACATCAACAAACAGACGAACATATGATTAGTAATCCGTAGCTACCTAAATCATTGCATTTCAATCACATTACAGAGAAACATAAAATCATTGCAGTCATGTCATTGCACAAAATACAGTAACAATAGTAAAATTAAAAAAGAAAAATGGTTTTGTATTATTTTTGTTAGTTTTCGATATTATGTGACTTTTTAGGTATTTTTCGCTAACAATATTACTTTTTCTAGAACATTTTGTGGTTTTGTCAAATAAATCTCTCTATACAAAAGTACAACCAACCCGTTGAACAAACTTGCATATTTTTATGATGTTTTTGATACAGTTTTCTACATTTTTATGGGGCTAAGTTTCAAAAGGAAACCCTAGCTTTTGCTTGCAGCGGTGTCCCAGATTGAACTTGAAATCGCCGCATTTTATGGCATAGCTATACAAAATTTGCGGACCGGAAACTCTGCGAACTTTGCCGATACCATCGGAAGTTGTTGGATCCGAGGTACTGTGCCCAACCAGGAGCGGATCGGCTTCACTTAATACAGTTCTTCCTCTTGGTACTGATGGTATGTACCGAGGCAATGCCCATCATGGAGCAACTTTAACATATTCCTAGTTCTAGATCGTCGGCTTTGATGTTATTGCCGGGACCTCTTATTCACAAACAATTCTAAAAGTCGCAGTTAGAGCAGTTTGGGCCCATCCAGAAGAGAAACAGTTTACGAACTTTACAATTTAGTGTGCTAAGCACAGTGATAGAGCTGTACACTTTTAGAACATCCTGCCAAAAACATGTTCAAAAACAAACGGTAACTTTACAAATGTACAGTAGATGCTATTTTACAAATCACAGTATGGTTTAGCGTCCAAGTGATCACTCAGACGAGCGCTGATCCTTAATGGGATCTGAAGCGGTTCGCGTTAGTCGCTGCGAACGACGAAAAGGATTCTGAAATAACGGCGAAGAACCCGAGAATAGAGGGCTATTCGCAAACAGTTTCTTAACATCCGCATGTGGAGGGGCCCTATCAGATGCTTCAGGTGGGGAGGATTGTCGCGAAGAACTGCTAGTCAACTCAAGGGTGCTAATTTTGGGATCCTTGCCTGTAGGCCATTTGCCATGAAGGGGTTCCCTTACCGACAGCACTACCATGAAGTGATCGCTATTGAGGTTGTAAAGATAAAGAATGCAGCGCTCATACTCTTGTTCCCTTCCGAGAAGTGCTTCAGGTGTAAAAAGTTGCCAAGCCCATTCCTTCCCAAATTTAGAGTAGGACATTATTGGGGTGTGTAACCAAGCTGCGGCCAGGAATAACTCATCATCTGTAGCGAATTCTGCAGCTTTCTGCAATCGCTTCTTGGTTTCCTTCATCTCAGTGAACATATTCTTAAACCGTTTCTTATGCTCATAAGTACAGAGAAATTCGTACAGATCCTGCCGAATGTCAGCCCAAGAATCTTCTAAACCGGTTAGCGCAAGGGAGAGTGCACGATAATAGCAATTTCCATCCCCTAATACGTCTATCACCTCATACGGTTCGTATAGCGGCATGTGCTGCATCAAAACAGGTAAGCGGTGACGAACCCGGAAACCCCGAAGTGCTGCCATTCTTTGTTGCCACCTTTCGTCGATAGGGTTAAAGAATTTGCGTCTATTATAGTATAGAGGATCCTGTTGTTGCGAAAGTGACTCATCTGACAGGTATTGCGGCGCGTCGCTATCCTCGCTTGCAGAATGATCACTCAGTAACCTAAGTTGTGGTCCCTTCCCTTTCTGTTGAGTTGGGGAGAGCGGAACCCTTTTCCCAGAAGTTGAGGCCACCTTTGGGCGCTCGTCGGGTGGGGGTTCTAACTGCTGTGCACTCTTTCGTCTGGAGGCACGCGTCTGCGGCGCAGGTCTGTTCTCCTGCTCCTTTTGACGGTCAGCGGCAGACCTAGTAGCCTTTTTGCTTTCCACTTGCACGGGAGGGGGAGTCGGCTTTTTAGCAGTAACCAGCTTCTTTGGAACCGAAGGTTCCGGCGGTTCAGAATTTGATTCCTGATCCTCATCGTGCTCGTGAATAGGTGCCGTAATTACCCGGGGTTCAACACATGGAAGCATGTTATTGAACTGGATGTTAACCCGCTTGGCGCGGCGATTCCCCGCCGGGTATACAGTAGCTACACATCCAAAAATTTTCTCTATTCTATATGGGCCGGTTCTCTTATCGAGCAATTTATAAACTTGATCACGCTTAGCGACATTAGATGCCTTGATCAGAACTAAATCTCCCACCTGATAATTTGGCTCTACCGCTCTCTTATTGTACTGCTCATCCTGTACCTCACGGGCGGCGGCAGCTTTTTCGCGGGCCAGTGACCAGGCTAGCTGTATAGCCTCAGTGGCCTCCCGAACATAGTCAAAACCAGAATATTTGCGGTCGGTGGGGATCGATACGTTAGTGGCACTGGGTAAGACTGGATCCCAGGCGTGCAACAGGTAATGTGGTGTCTCCCCGGTGGTAGCGTTTATGGAGGTGTTGTAGGCAAATTGACAAAACGGGACCATGTTGTCCCATTCTAGGTGGTTTTCGGAGACCGTAGCCAACATATCTAATAGCGTTCTATGCCAACGCTCGATCTGTCCGTTAGCGGCGGGATGGTACTTGGTAGTTTCAAGTTTCCGCGTCTGAACAAGTGCACAAATTTCCTTATTCAGAATTGCCACAAATTCCTTACCCTGATCCGAAATTAGCGTTTTGGGTGACCCGTATTGCAAAATGATAAACTCAAGAAAAGTTTGAGCCACTGTATAGGCAGTCTTATTCTTGATGGGTATAGCAATAACATATTTAGAGAATGCGTCAATGAAACTAAGGACATGTTTCATCCCACTTTTAGAAGTTTTAGAAATATCCATCAAATCACAATGCACGCGCTCGAAAGGCTCTAAAGCCAGCGGTGGGTGTCGTAGCAGGGCTCGAGGATTTCGAGGAGGCCCTTTCCGCCTTTGACACCGTGGACAGGATTGAATCCAATTTTTGACGTCAGTACGCATTCCAGGCCACCAAAAGTGCTCGGCTAGCCGATAGAAAGTTTTGTTTTGACCGCCATGCGCAGCATATGGGCTGTCATGACACGCGGCTAATGCCTCCTCTTTGAGGACTTCCGGCACGGCCAAAACCTCCAGGGTGGTGTTGCGCATGCGCTCCAGATGCACTAGGACACCTTCACGCAGGTCGCATTGCTCAGCGAGAGCAGCGATCCGTACAGCCCTATTGAAGTTACTCGGCAGTCTATGAGTTTGCTTGTACGTCATAATCTCCCCGAGGAGCAGATCATCTTGCTGCAATTCTTGCAGCTTGCTCCAGGATTTGGGATTCAAAATTACATTCGAGTTATCACGGACGGCGACTTCAAAAACGTCTCCGAAGTTTGCGCTAAGTCTACCCTTACGTTTCCGTCGGCCGGTTTCGGTCGATTTGAATTCGGCACGCAGCGGTTCACTCTCAGTGGACTCACCGTTCCCTGCCATCTTTTGAGGAAGGGGCGAGTCAGATTCAGACTCCAGCGTGGTCTGGTGAGATTCTGCATCCTGATCAGATTCCAGCGGCTCTGGCCCAGGGGGCAGACGCGGTTGCTTCTTAGGAGTCGGCTCGCTGTGCTCAGACTCGTCTGATCCGGAAGCTTGTGAAATTTTGGAAACTTTAGATCGCAGGGCGGATGTGCTCTTACGGGCTCGATTTCGCGAAATCACCGGTGCAATTTCGTCGCGTGTTGGTGTGCGGTCCCTTTTGATCACTACCGAGTTTATATGCGCTACAAACTCTTCGCTTTCCTCCTGGTGTAAAGGTACACCGTTGCGTTCGCTATCGCCTGTATTCCCCTTAACTCCGCGTTCGATGTCAGCGAAGAGCGGGTTGCGGGATAATCCGTCCGCATTTCGCAGTTGGGGGTTATTTCGGTGCTTTATCTCGAAATCATACTCGGAAAAAGTCATCTGCCAGCGGGCAAGTCGCGAATTTCGAGGGGGGTGCTTCATAAGCCACCGTAAGGCGGAATGATCGGTAAACAAAGTGAATGGGGGCCCCCCGTACAAATAGTGCCTGAAATGCTCAATGCCAAACTTCATGGCTAAACACTCTTTGTCATGTGTTGAATAATTTCGCTCGTATTTTTTCAGAGAGCGAGCCGCGTAGGCGACGGGATGATATTTTCCGTCATCCTGCTCCTGAGACAACACTGCTCCTAATCCCAAGTCCGACGCGTCGGTATGAAAGACGAAACCCTTGGCTAGGTCGGGGTGCGACAACACGGGAGCTTCCACTAAGCTTTTCTTGAGCAATTCGAAAGCCTGCTGGTGGGTGTTATTCCAAACAAATCGAACCCCTTTCTTTTTGAGCGAATAGAGGGGAGCGGCAAGGTGGGCGAATCCCTTAATGAATTTTGCATAGTATGCGCACATGCCTAAAAAACTTTCCACATCCTTAATATTTTTGGGGACGGCTAAGTCGTGAATGGCCTGAATCCTTTCCTTTAGTGGTTCGACCCCCTGCTCAGAGATGATATGCCCCAGATAGGTAACAGATTTCTTTAAAAAGTGACACTTTTCCGGGTTCATTTTAAGGTCGGCAGCGCGTAATCGGTCAAAAACTTCCTGCATTATCTCGAGATGTTCCTCAAAAGTTTTAGAAAAAATAAGAATGTCATCAATATAGATGATGCACTTTTTCCACTGAAGATCCCCGAGAATGCGCTCCATGCATCGCTGAAAATTTCCGGGCGCGCATTTCAACCCGAAAGGCAAAACATTATACTCAAATTGTCCATGGAAGGTGTTAAAACTGGCCTTAGCTTTAGATTCCTCGTCCAGCTCAATTTGGTTAAACCCCTTGCTCAAGTCAATAGTAGAAAAGAATTTTGATCCTTTCAGTGAGGTCATAATATCATCTATCCTAGGTATAGGATAGACGTCAGGATCACTGATTTTATTTACCTTGCGAAAATCAACGCACAGGCGCAACTTCCCCCCAGGCTTCGGAACATAGATCATGGGAGAACTCCAGGGGCTAGTGGATGGACGGATTAGGCCATACTTTAGCATTTCCGTCAATTCCTCCAGAAGTGGCTGTCTAAGGTGCGGAGTCGGTAGGGCGTGGCATAGATGGGCTTAGCTTCCCCCGTGTTAATATGAGCGCGAAAAATGGTACACTTTCCTATATCGAAAGGGTGTTGGGAGAAGCAACTCTGGTTTGCATTCAATAGTCCCAAAAACTGCCCCGTTTCTGAATCAGATAAATTACTTTGATCAAAGGAGATTTTTTGCATTGGCTCAGAAAGATCGGTGAAAGCACATGGTCGGATACTTTTGAACGCCTTCACTTGGTGAGAATGCCTTTCTATGGCTCGAGTGAGTTTATTCCGGAAATGATTGCCCAACCGGATAGTTTCCCCATGTTCATCGCGCAACTTTGCATAGGGAGAGGTTCCCTTTTCGGATCCTAATTCCCGCCTAGGTACTACATTCCCGAGAGTGGTGTTCTCGTAGATAGTATGATCTTGACCAGTCTCGTTTCTCATAAGCACAGGTATGTGCTGCCGGCTCAAATTTACCAAAGCAGGCAAAACTTGCAAATTCGGCTGACCGAGCTCGAATTTGGTATCTTCCGGCTCGAAAATTCCTTCATAGTTTATCGGCTGCATGCTCTCAATTAAGGCTGGTACTGCCACCTCTGCATAGGCAGGTATTACCACCTTGCGCATGGCGGAGACTCTAAAGGCAGTTTCCGTCAGAGGAGCGTGTTGTATCAATTTTGCCGTCATAAGCGGATGCGTGGCCTTTTTCAACTGAAACTCGCCCTTTTGAAAGTTTAATGCCATTTCGCCACCATGCGCTAGGATAAAATCGGTTCCAATGAGACAATCCTCAGCTAGTCCCTTAGGGACCAAGAACGTATGCATGATTTTCACTCCAGGTGTGTCATAAAACCCAACAGGCACTCGCACTGCACCCCGAAATTTTAAAGTTTGTCCGTTAATTCCCTCAGCCCGTGGGGCATGTGACAGTGGTAACAGCGGTAGTTTCAACGTGCGTACCAGGTCTTCGCTCATCAGACTTAAGTTTGCCCCCGTATCTACCAAGGCCTGTATAGGCTGCTCACCTATGTCTACTAGGATCATGGGTAGAGGTCGATGGGGTACGGAGACAGCATCGGGGTCCTGTTCCCGTGGGTGTTTTCCATGCGGCATCCCTCCGACCAGGTTTAACCCTCGTACCCGCTGTGTGTCCGGCGTCTGAAAAGGTAGAGTGATCCGAGTACCTCCTGGGGTTGGCCAGGTTATCGTATGCTGTCCTAAGTCTAGAGAAATTTCTCCCGGGAAGGTGATCATATAATCTGACCCGATAATACATTCAACAGTTAAATTATCGACTACCAAGAACTGCCATTTCCTGTTTGGCATTTGTCGCTCAGCTCCTTGAAAGAAAACTGGGGCTGTGACTACACCGGCAACCGTGCATCGTTCCCCATTGGCTGTCCGTATATACTGGGCAGGATCAGCTGCTTCCAAACGGAGTCCTAGTCGTCTAACTAAACCCGAGGACATGGCCGAGGCCAATGCTCCCGTGTCGAAAAGTGCCTGAACCGGTTGCCCTAAAATCACAAGGCTAATTAAGAGTGGTACCGTGCGAACCATCAGAACTGAGTGCGCGTTGACGGGTCTACGGAAGTTGCGGGAGGAAGCCCGTGCAGGAGCACCACCACCTTGTGGGTCCATTTCCACCACCTGCGGTCCTTTGGCTTTTCCTGGCCTTTTAAATGGACTCGTGGCAGCGTCGGAATGCTCAGTACTAGCCCTACCCTTAATGCGGTCGTCCTCTGAATCAGTATTTTCCTTAGTATCCTGCCGGGAAAACCTAACTATCCGACAGTCGCTACCCCTACGGTTCCCTATATGTAGGTCTATCAGAGGGGAGGTACGGCTATCCTGGCTATCATCGGTTAATAGCTGAGCACTTGCCTCCAAGTCAGCGCAATAATCGGACATGAATGAGGCAACTGAGGTATCCCGTGCCAAAGGGCGATATCCTGGTGTAGCCTGACAACGGTTGGCCGCGGCCTTTCGTACCCTATCTAAGGATTCATTAACGGGCGGAGCCTTTGAGCGGAGAGGTATGGTTTCCTCCTCCGGAGATACAGATCCTAACTCAACGGTCGGCTCATCGTCGTCGCTGAACACCGGCTCGTTAACCCGACGTGCATCAACGGGAGCTGAAATCTTAGGTCGCAGCGGCGGTGGACTTGGTCTAGGTTTCCTACGCACCCTGTCGCGGAATTTCCGCCCACAAGGAGTAACCCACCAGACGATTACACAACCAATCAATATAATTATAATTACTATGGTCAGACCGTGGTTTAGCTGTAAGGGAATCAAGGGTAGGTGCACATATTTTCGCATCTGGTTATGTATCAAGTTACGTGCCTGTTCATTTTCATATTCAGCAGTAGAAAGTTCGGTGAAATGTAACGGGATCCGGCCCAAAGGCGCCGGGACTACAATTTCGCGTAATTCCGCAGTTGTCACTGTAGTTCGAGCAATTCCTAGTGTGCTGGTCAGAATAGTGTTACCGATAATCAAGTGGAGATATTGCCCATGCTCGAACCACAGAGTGCCAGTGCCTGGCACAGCGACTCGCTCGCCCTCAGCAACATGGTTTAGGGCCGGTGAACGTGCGACAATAACTTCTGTATAATTCGTGCGGATCAGCACCCCAGCAGGGGTGGTACGATAAACTGTCGAATTGTCCAAAACTTTAACTTGAACATATTCTGCACAACTAGCATACTCCCTTTTTAAGGCCTCATCAGAAAATGAAATCAAAATTTGCAAGCATTTAGCCTTCAAGCTAGTAACAATAGCGTTTGGTGGGCAGAACCAAAGACCGGGAGCTGTCCTACACTCAGAGACATCTATCTCCCTCACTTCCCCCGTATCCAACCGCTGAGCGTAGTCAGGCATGGGTGCTAGCGCAGTGATGCCTCGTTCCCTAGAATTATACCCAACGTTGTGAACCGCGTACAATGGACGCACTTCCTGTTCTATGGGGACAGGCACCTCTAACATGAAGCCAAATCGTAGAGTCTCGAAATCAATTTTGATGGGATAAACTTTCCCGAACTGATACACCAAACTGGGCTCCTGTGACAGTAGCGAATTCCGCAGTGAGGGGTGATTTCGTATGATTTCTTTCAAAGTTTGTAGATTTACCAGATTAGGTGTAATTTCCGAGCGCAACCCGGCATGCATTACCGAATTTAGTCCGTCCCTCAGGGACGAGGTGAAAATATGGGCTAGCAACTGCATGTAAATTTGTCTCATGTACGAGAAATTTGAACATCTGGCCCGAATGATCAAGGTGGTTAGATCCTGTACCGTATGGTGTAGAAATGCATAGATCTCCTCGTTTGCGTGCACAATTTTCTTGACTGAGTCGGTAATTTGGAGCTGCTCCTCACGTAAAGTATGAAAACCCTGTTCGACAGCTTGCACTTTACCGTCTAACTTTCCCATGTGATAAGTATTGGCCAAGCTATTGGCAATTCGCCCTATTCCCAGGGCTCCGGCCAACAGAAATTCAATAAAACGTTTTGGACGTTGATGAGAATTTTCGGTCATAGCATATGAGGAACACACGCCCGGCGTTGACCTGCAGAGACTTGCCAACAACTTTGAATAGAAATGGGTGTTCAGAACGCCGGAGTATAATTTCCGATATTCAGCTTTAATTTGCATAATTTCCTTATCCAAAAAGTCATGCTGCGGGCAACTTTGGTTGATCATGCGGATGCAATACTGATCGGTCTTAGTCTGTCCGGTGGTGAGGTCAATGCAGTCCTCTTCATTCGCCCACTCAGGCGGTTTCCAATGCGGAGTTATGGGGGGTACGGCTAGTTGAACGATCAACGCGAGATACTCTGTTTTTTGTGATATCACCCCTATTCCGGCGGGACTCAGGACTGCCCCCCAGCGCGGTAAAACTACTGTTCCAATTTTGGCAATTTCATCGGCTAGAAAGTGTGGAGAAGAAGAGTCAGAAACGGTTTGTGCCTGTGCCGAGGCAACTAGCGCGGTCATTAAAAACCAGAAAAACGGCACTGCAAATTTTCGCATA